>JABCPV010000323.1:0-39563 GCA_016584345.1 Suillus ampliporus
GTCTATGTGGTGACACTGCTTTTTGTGACTCATCTTTTCTTCTTTCGTACTATCACCTAGTACAACTCACAATCTATCTAATATTTGACTTCACCTTTATTTCATCGCATTCCACTGCAGTTATTTAGAACTTTCACATTTATACTATGCTGAGGATTATCAACGACCCAAACTTAAATGTTTGCCTGGACTATGTGTCACCGCCCTACACTAATGCACGAGCACAACTGATAAATGACAACATAACTGAGGAGCAGGCCATCCTTCTACTCAGGACCATCTGGCATGCAGCCAACGACATTGACATAGGTCTTTGGGAAGCTCAGGTAGAGGTTGAAAGAGAGCAACGCGAGAACTTACATCGGATAGAAGAAGAGGAACAAGACAGGCTAGAACAAGAACGCATTGACGAGGAAGAGTCAGCCAGGAAAGAGGAGAAGAAAAAGCACAAACACAAGTTTGCACCAATCCTGGAAGACACTGGAGTTCCGGACAAACCCTCCATCATTCCCTCCTCCTACATGATTCACAAGCTCGACAAAGGTGAGTACCTCGAACTGTGGTATTTCACTAATGATGGTCCAGATGAGGCTCACTCCAAAAAGACCATCGATGATGACACCATGGTCATGTCCACCCTTCCAGACGGATCCACAGCCTGGGTATCAGCAGCAGCAGCATGCAATGCCTCATCTGTCATAGATGATGAGAACCTCTCATTTGAGGAATTTTGCATAGCCTGCCCGCGGTTCATAGCGGCCATCAAAGAGGCCAACTGGCCACAAGACCGAGTTCACATGATGGTGATTTTCTGGAAGAACTTACAGATACACCCTTATCGTTCCATGTGGGACCCACTAGCTCAGAAAGTGCTACTCCTTTATCAAGCTGAACAACGCAAGCATTGGCACGTCGTCGCGAAATAGCAGCAGGTCTGTACAACCTGTCCACCATCAACCAGAAAGTCTTAGACTCGACAAGAGAGAGGGTCTACTGGCTAGAGCGCACTAAGAGAGAGAACCAACGAGACTACAAGGTTAGCAAATGTTTCATCACGACCTTTCGAACTATCACTAAAGGTTCCTTTCGCACCTTTTTCTTAAAAAATCTGTCACATTGCTACACCGCTTCACTTCATGCCACATGCTTCATGCCTCACCCCGTACTCGACGCCTCGCTCGTCATTGCATCTCTCAATGTATGGTGGAAATCTGCTTCACTCTCGCGCATGATCTTCACATGATCACGCTTCACTCCAAACTACAGGCTGATCAACGCTTCACAGTCTCCACCAGCTCCTCGTCGAATCATCGATGAGACTATCAGCGAGACTCTAAGGAGTCATGGAAGCGTTCAGCGTCGCCTGAGCAAGGAGGGAGACCAAAGAGGAATTGACAGGATTTTTGAGCGGGTGCAAGTGGAAACGCCCTTTCTGCTTGCGCCGTCTGCCTTGGGCAAAATCCTCATCACATCATCGAATGCAAGGCCACAAAGACATGGGACAGCGTTTATGACACCCTATGCACACACCTCGGGAAAATTCTTACCGTGCGAGACTCACAACCCATATGCAGCGACTGGCAGCGTGCCTCAGGCTGCAACGACACCTCTCACGATTGTCGGCACTTCTGTTCAGGTTGTGCGGCATCCACTCATGGAGCTCAAAGCTGCCCTTGAGCACAGAAGGCTTAATGCCTTATCCCCTTACAAGGTCGACACTTGGAACACTAGACTTGCAATATCCGGACTCATTGACAGATACCCACATGTACCTAATGGCCTTCGTCGAGGCTTTCACCTCAACATTCCAAATATTAAAGTCATGCAAGCCCCATGCAACAAAGATTCCATTATTACATATGAGTGAGAATTCTTATCCATCATCCAATCTGAGATTAGCAAGGGTAGATACATTGGGCTGCTCTCAGCCGATGAAGTCAGAATTCTTATTGGCCCCTTTCAGTCATCCCCTTTCTCAATTATACCCAAGCCCAGGCGCCCCGGGTGTTTTCGCATCATTCAGAACTATTCTTTCCTGCATGATACAGTGGCTCAAATAAGTGTCCCAATGTTTGCACATTTTCATGTAATTGCATCATTGCGAGCCAGGGTATGGAAATATAATGGAGCTGTAGGGACATGTATGAATGCCCCATATCCAGGCCTGAATCTGAGATATCCAGCGTGGGAAAGTGATGTCATGGAGCGGAGATATGGCTATTCTAATTTAGTGACTCATTGGGACACTTATTTGACTTTACATCAAAATCATAGAATTAGACCACCTACACATGATATGATCAATGACACACATCTTAGAATATCATATGGGATGTGAAAGTATAAAAACAATAAAAACAAAGCCAAATATCAACCTTTTTTGGTATCTTTTATCACTGACTATACAAAATTAATTCAACACTCTTTCTACACAATTCAGCCACCTTTTTATAAAATATCTCACATTCTACTTGTGTCAACTAAAGTATTATAAATAAAACTTACTATAGACACTATACAAGCCTTTAGAAGTTCATTGGTGATCACCATTCTTTGCTTTTTACCTCTACTATTGAGTATGCTATTTGCTTAAACAGTACTGACAAGCCTACAAATGCTGCTCAAGTGACAAAAAGACTGTATAATATCCAGAAGCAGCTTAGTACATCTCAGACACCACATTGTGACTTGGGGGTAAGTGATATCAAGGCTAGAATTAGGCAAAAATATCCCTTTCTTATCTAGCACTACAGAAAAGGAGATTATAAGCCTTACTATTGCCATCCATTTGACCTCAGATGATTAATTCTAGTTCTATCTGCTAATAGTATAATGTTTATTCAGCTATTCATAGTACAGCACTAGTGATACATAGCAGTGTTTACTCTAACTTCCATAGTGCTAGATGTGAAAGGAATGTTTTTGCCTAATTCTAGCCTTGATATCACTTACCCCCAAGTCACAATGTGGTGTCTGAGATGTACTAAGCTGCTTCTGGATATTATACAGTCTTTTTGTCACTTGAGCAGCATTTGTAGGCTTGTCAGTACTGTTTAAGCAAATAGCATACTCAATAGTAGAGGTAAAAAGCAAAGAATGGTGATCACCAATGAACTTCTAAAGGCTTGTATAGTGTCTATAGTAAGTTTTATTTATAATACTTTAGTTGACACAAGTAGAATGTGAGATATTTTATAAAAAGGTGGCTGAATTGTGTAGAAAGAGTGTTGAATTAATTTTGTATAGTCAGTGATAAAAGTACCAAAAAAGGTTGATATTTGGCTTTGTTTTTATTGTTTTTATACTTTCACATCCCATATGATATTCTAAGATGTGTGTCATTGATCATATCATGTGTAGGTGGTCTAATTCTATGATTTTGATGTAAAGTCAAATAAGTGTCCCAATGAGTCACTAAATTAGAATAGCCATATCTCCGCTCCATGACATCACTTTCCCACGCTGGATATCTCAGATTCAGGCCTGGATATGGGGCATTCATACATGTCCCTACAGCTCCATTATATTCCCATACCCTGGCTCGCAATGATGCAATTACATGAAAATGTGCAAACATTGGGACACTTATTTGAGCCACTGTACATCGCAGAAGTTTCCTAACCCTTCTATTAATTCATACATCAATCCGGATAATTTTCCCAGTACTTGGGGTACTGTTCACGTTCTCGCCCTCACCATCAGCTGTCTACCCCCTGGTTCCCAACTGGCCACAAGAGACGTCGTGGAGGCATACTGCATGATTCCCTTACATCCCTCCCAGTGGCCAGGATCAGTGGTTCATATATCCGACGAACACTTCTGTATTGACACCTGCACCTGTTTCGGGCTGCGCCCATCAGCAGGGGCATATGGAATTGTTGCCGATGCTGGACTCGATCTTTTTCAGCATCGAGGAATTGGTCCCATGTCCAGATGGGTCGACGACCACTTGTTCATTCGCATTCTCACCGAACATCTTGAAGCATACAACTTACAGCGCCAAAAATGGCACAAGGACATTGTCAAGTGGGGGCAACATCAAGATGGAGGCAGATTATGGTTCGGGGGGTACGTCTTCAAGGACGGAACCCTCGAGGAGTTGGATGAAGACTGCCGGTTTCCCATCAGGGACCTCTCAGCTTCATCCCCTAGGTCACCTGAAGACAGTCAGTTGTCATTTAATTTTGCCGATATTGATGACACTTCTGATGAGCTGGGTATCCCCTGGGAGATCACCAAGGACGCAAAATTTGTGTACGCAAACCCCTACATTGGATTTATGTGGGACCTCACCCAAAATCAAGTATATTTACCAAAGGCCAAGAAGGAGAAGTATCTACTCGCTATCATGGAATGGCAAGAATGCGAGATGCATGTTCTTCATGACGTGCAACGCCTATATGGGAAACTGCTGCACACCTCACTCATCATTACGCGAGGGCGCACATACCTCACCGCACTCGAAGCAATGCTGCGCATCGGCTACAATCACCCATTCCTCCCACATCACCAAGTCAAAAACCTCCCAGGTGACCTCGAATGGTGGATCGCTCTCCTCAGAAGTCATTTCGTCGACTGCACCGTACCCAAGCCCATCACCTCCCTACACAATCCCGCAGCCTTTTCCGATGCTTCAGGCGTTGGCATTGCTGTCATCATTGGACGACAATGGCGAGCCTGGCGTCTTCGCGAAGGTTGGAGAACGCTCAACAGGGCGAAGGACATCAGTTGGGCCGAGGCAGTGGGGTTCAAACTTCTCATTCGACACCTTGTCCAATTGGGAGGCACAGAAAGACACTTCCGCCTCTTCGGAGACAATCAAGGTGTCGTTGAAGGATGGTGAAATGGTCGTAGTAGGAACTCAGCCGTCAACACAGTATTCCGGCGCATTTTCACCTTCATCCATGACCTCCCAACTCCATACACTTTCCACCCGGTCTTTGTCCCAAGCGAACATAATCCAGCCGATGATCCGTCCAGAGGTATTTATGCCAGCACAGAACTCCTGCTC
Source organism: Suillus ampliporus (assembly GCA_016584345.1). Classification (NCBI taxonomy): domain Eukaryota; kingdom Fungi; phylum Basidiomycota; class Agaricomycetes; order Boletales; family Suillaceae; genus Suillus; species Suillus ampliporus. Next base: position 5,012 of record JABCPV010000323.1, read on the forward strand.
CCCGAAATTCCCATTCACAACAACCTCTGACATTTCATCTTCGACCCTTTCTCCCATCGCGACAGCGCAATCCACCCCCCCATATGCAAGGATGAATCCCTCATCATCGCAGAGTCTCTTGGCGACGATACCAGCACAAATTGCGATCACGAGGCCCGACACGCTGGCAACATCCCCAATTCCCTCTATCACATCCACGAACGCCAATGGCACGACTAAATCGTGTTTCAACACTCCACTTCCCATCAAACCAACACCTAAACCTCAGCCTTACAAGGTGGGTTTAGTTCCTAGAACCTCACATCTTCATCCGCACTGTTCAGCAAGGGACAGACTCAAATGCTGGGTACCAATCCAGACAAGATCGAGTCGAGACGCCAGCAGGAAGATATTGAGCGTGACCAAAGAGGATCTAGAGAGAGTCTTGACGGTCATCAATCAGTCATGGGCTCAAGGGACAAGAGAGTGCTATGGAGCAGGCCTACTAGTGTTTCACGTTTTTTGCGATGGTCACACCATCCCCGAAGAGCAATGATGTCCAGCAGACACCCTTACCATACTCAACTTCATCTCAGGATGTGCCGGCTCTTACTCCGGGAAGACCTTAGCGAACTATGTCTACGCTGTGCGTGCATGGCACACGTTGCACGGTCAACCTTGGAGGGTGCAACCTGACCAACTGAAGGGAGCTATAGATGGCGCCATCAACTTCACACCACCCACATCCAAGAAACTCAAACGTGAACCATTTACCATGAAGCTCATTCTAGAAATTCGCCCTCTCTTAAATCTCTGTTCATCTCTAGATGCAGCCATCTATGTGTGCTTGACTTGCGCCTTCTACTCACTCTATCAAATTGGAGAACTGACCGTGACTGCTATGAGCACTTTCCAAACCAACTTCCACATCACATGTTTGAACATTCAGATGGACGCGGAAGATCCCAACGGATTGCATATCACGAAGATCCACTTACCACATACCAAGATGGCACCTGTCACCAGTGAGGACGTCTATTGGGCACAGCAAGAAGATCAAACTGATCCCAAAGCCACACTTTTGAACCACTTCACAGTCAACAACCCAGCTTCAACTGATCATCTTTTTGCCTGGATTCACCCGAAGTACAGTTTAAGGCCGCTGTCTCACACAGCTTTCTTGAAGAGGATTGGGGAAGTAGCCAAGAGGATTGGAGCTGACAATCTGAAAGGGCATGGGTTGAGGATCGGTGGAACGCTCAAATACTTGCTGCGGGGTGTTCCGTTTGACATAGTAAAATTGATGGGAAGGTGGTCAAGCGACACCTTCACCATCTATCTACGCCAACACGCTATGATAATGGCACCCTATCTGCAAGAGTCACCCATCCTCGAACTGTTCACACAGTACACCATGCCTCCCCCATGTTGAACAAAGGTATGCACACATCGCCCTCCTCCTTTTTGATTGGGAGTCCATGCTTAGCCTGATGCGTCGCAGGGCTCCTGTTATTTTGAGAATCACGGCTTACCCTGGACTCCATCTGAAACGATGTTTCGGGTCAAAAAGCCCTGCGGGCTTTTAGCCCAAATAGCGTCATTATACCTCATATTCACTATTTGTCACACGGTAGATATCATTGAGCGTCAATCATATCGGTTTTGCTTTTGAATTGTCACGAAAACAATCAGCAACGCATAGATAGTGGTCAACTGACTGATCAGGCAATTTCTGGCCGGAATTTCGGCAATTCCCATTTCTCAGTGTTTGGATGATGACTAATATATTGTTCGACTTCATCACAAATCCCAAAGGAACATTATATAGCACTCTGATTTTTACACCTATGTATACATGCCTAGGCCTGAAGTCAATGCATGCTCTCCTCCATATTAGATTTCTTGGGATACGATAAGGTTTGGGAGCTACTAATATGTATATTCAGGCTTGTTTGCCATCAGGTCCCAATTAGTTGGACTCTCACCTGGGTGGCAATATGTAATCCGCTATGTGTGTGACGTAGTCATACAAATCGAACATGCCTTCCGATTAGGCAAATCAAGTGCATGGATTTCATCAAGGCTATTAATAACATGGACAAAGAAATCCATCACCATGAGCAGGCAGAGCTTGTGGAAAGTGGTGAGACTCTCTGGTGACACGAGTTCCATATCATCCAGTGTTCTGACCCCTATCGAAGTCACTGGGCGAAAGAATTTCTTGACCCACTGCCTTCTCGGTTCCGCCCTTTCAAGCTTGGTGAGAAACTCTTTGATCGAAGGATAGGAGCTACATGGATGAGTTTCAATTTCCACATTGCTTATAATGGACGACATTGGGTGTTGGGCTGAAGGTGAGGGTAATAATTGACTAGGACTGTCCAGCATCGTTTTATCTGATTTCTTTCGACTGCATGACAATGAGTACCGCCCGGCCAAGTCAGAGCAGGAGTTGGTCAAATGCTGTGTGTTCGAATACATGCTGGGTCAACAGAGCACGCCATGCTCATGTTTAAGTTGCAGCGGATCTTGTATATGGCAATGCAGTGTTGAAATTCTGAAAATCGGTAAGACTAACAGACATTGTACTGTAAAATAAGGTTCGGCCAATAGAGTGCAATAAGCGAAATGGAACGAGCAACAGGGAGAAGGCGAGTGTGATAAGCGAAGCGGAACGACCAATGGAGAAAAGGCAAGTGCAATAAGTGAAGTGGAACAACCGATGGAGAAACGGTGAGTACAATAAGTGAAGCGAACGTGCAATGGAGAAAGTGCAAGTACAGTGCAAGCAGGAACAAGTGATGGCGAAACGAGGAGCGAGTGCAGGCAATGATGATTGAAAAATTAGCATGAGTGAGGTGCTGCGGACAAGGAATGCGGCAAAGACAATGACGTGTCATTATGTGTGCGGTGAATGAGTGATTGATGGAAAAGGCACTGTAAAGTTAGACTGTCAACCTCGCATCAGTAGTAAAGCAAGGTTGCGAGACTCGAACTTACCTTGTTTAATAGCACACCTCTGCTGGATTATTTGCTCAGCTTTCTGCCCTAGTGATGTAATATCACCATTTCTGAAATCATCCAGGTCGACGAGAGCATAGTTTACCAACACAATGCAAGGGTCAATAAGACCAGTGCACTCTAGGAAGCTTTGAACCGTCTTAAGGTCCTCTGACGTGCAGAAAACAAGAACTTGCAAGGACAGATTCCTAAACAATGACATCACCAGCGCTGGTTTAGTTCTCTTTGTGTGAAGACGCAAACACAGGTGAGTCAATTGCTGAAGATGCTCCAAACCAACTGTGGAACTCCACATTACCCAGTCATTGAGAATTTCCGAATGAGTGAGCTTACTGAAGACTGGGATAGTGGGAAGGGATATGAGTGGTGTGTGATCGAATATATGGGAAATACTAAGCGATAATGATTTGAGCGGAAGCGCATGCAGGGGACGCAGCAGAGGGTTAGATTTTCTGGCCAAATAAGATGGAGTGATCCAGAGTGCAAGGTTTTGTGTACTTCTGCATAGCGAAAGGATGTCGGCAGCAGTACTTGGCAGTACATCACCCTCAACACATAAAGATTGAACCACCCCTTCAGAACGGTTTGGAGTTCAAAGGCACATGGCTGACAGGAAGCGGCTGGCTGTTATTTCATCAGATAAGACTACTTTTTGATAAAGAAGCCTTTCTGTCCTGCAACGAGGGTGGGTCTTAATATCTCTGACCTGGAGGTAACCGCTTACCACGAATATACCCTCTGCGCAACCAGTAAGAAGGAAAATGCTCTTTGTGCAGAGTCAGTGGCTAGAATGAATATCTGTCTCTCGAGTTCTGTTGGGAGCATCACGGCAGTGCGCTTCAAGTTGATGTGTGTGACTTGAACCGGTGAGTTCCGAGATACAGCACTGCATGTCATTTTGGCATCTCAGAGTGCTATCAGAGTCAGGATATCCAATGTTTCGACAGGACCTTGCAGCGATTCAATTTTTGTCGAGTGGATTGAGCTGAAGTTCAAGCTTTAGCTCTGACTCGGAGCCTGAGGCTTGAGTAGCCGAGTCATGCTGTTCAGGACTGTACAAGTATGTTGCTTCCCAAATTCCCATGCGAGCTGAAGATTTTGATTCAAGCCAGATCATACTGCTGAGTGCGCATGGGGGCCAGATCTGGAGTCCTCACATACTTTATTTCACTCCTGATTATATTCTTTCTTCTCGTCGTCCTGATGAGTCACTGCTTCAAGTGTCATTCAACCTGCGGCCGGTGTAGGGAGCATTCCTACGCTGGGCTCGTATTCATCGATTTTCCAACGTATCATACATCCATCCGACTCTCATCCGCCCCATCCGAGTCCCATCCGACCCTCATCCGACCCATCCGATGCCCATCCACTTTTCGGATGACCTGCGGATACCTTCGGATCTCTTCCTATAGCTCGCGCATCCACTGCATCCATCCTGTCCACATCCATTCGACCTCATTGGTACGTAGTTACGCTCATTTTCCTGTTACTGACTGAACACAGACATATCCTCTCACACTCCACTGTTTTTTGGTTTTCTTATGGCACAGTCTAGACTCGCTGTTTGTATAAGAAAATACTCTACCCTATAACTGTAGAGAGTTTCGGAAAACTTACCATGTTACCTCTCCCGCTTTTCCTTCTCTTTACCAGTATATCGTTGTGACCTATACCCACTATCAATTCAACATTTGATGACTTTCCTTCGAGTTTGAATTGCATCCTACGTGCATCCGCAGGTCCAGTCCACCATCCGACGCATCCGACGCATCCGACAAATCCATACGTTCATCTGCTTCATCCGCTTTTCATCCGCTTTTGCGGATCTTCATCCTATCGGGTCGTTATAGACAGAGACTACTTCCCAGTAGCAATCCCCTATAGGGTCGAACGTGCTTGTCACTCAAGTGAGGCAGCAGGTAGCAAAGACCCAACTTTGGAGTAGTTTGTACTATCCCTCTACTCTGTTTGTTGTACCCACACCGGTCGTTTTCAGCGCCAAGTGGCTTATCGCGCCACCAGAAAAGTTGCTCCCATTGGCAATGGCAGCTGACACTGCAGTCTCTACATTTCAAACGAGCTGCAGAAGTTACGCAAGAGGAATCTATGGCAAAGAAAATAAAGCTCAGCACTAATCAAGTGAGTCTTCTGCTCTACCCTGCCCCATGCTTCATTTGACGAGACTAGCTTGCTGCAGCTGGGTCTTCCTCCAGTGTTATGGCTGCATCACCCACCAACAGCGATCCCCTTGCATCATGTGTTACAACCCTTCAGCATCGCCCTCTCTCACCTCAACTATCAACGGAGCCCAGACTACCTAGCATCTCACAGGAGGCGCAGTCCAATGAGCCACCTATATCAACTCCTACTCCTGAAGGCACTCGCCCCACTCGAACTCGCCGATTACCTGCATGATTTAGAGATGAGCCACCCGTGCCACCTCCCCCTATCGAACAATCACCTCCACCAACCATTCGCCGAGTGATTCTACATGTTTTTGACGCTTTACGGACGTCAGTAAATCTGTTTGATATCGGAAGGGAGTACCATCATCGACCAACACACGACCCGGATGCCTTTGTCTCCACAGAGCAGCTATCCAACTTTCATCCAGAATCAAACCCTGAACCATCCAATACCGTGGTAGCGTCTTCCCCAAAGCCACCTCCTTGGCCTTGGCAAAACATGAGCATCTGGCGACTCATGACCTGGATAATGACAGGAAGCAACCAACTGTCCGAAGCTAAGGTAACTCGACTGGTCAAGGACGTCCTATCAGCAGAGGATTTCAGCGTACAGGATCTGGACGGCTTTGACGCCCATACAGAAATGGGGCGTTTTGATTCATCTGAGGCCAGTCTTGATGACAATGATGTTTTCCGAAGGGATGGTTGGAAAGAGTCATCCGCAGAGATTCTGGTGCCCACTAGGGAGAGAAATTCGAGTGGGAATGGACAGCCATTTACTGTCCCAGGGTTCCAGTACTGTCCGCTCACAGCCGTAATTTGTGCTGCTTTCTCCGAGGCAGCATCGAAATGGTTTCATTTCACTCCCTTCAAGCATTTCTGGACATCCCCCGTAACCGGTCAAGAGCAGCATCTCTATGATGAGCTCTATATGTCGGATGCATGGATTCAAGCACACGACGATCTGCAGAAGGAGAGGAGAAGCGATGGTTGTGCGCTGGAGAGAGTCATTGCTGGGCTAATGTTTTGGTCGGATTCAACGCACCTAGCGCAGTTTGGGAATGCTTCGGCATGGCTGGTTTATCTATTTTTTGGAAACCAGTCCAAGTACATGCGTGCCTGCCCTACCTCTGGTGCGTGCCATCCTGTAGCATTCATTCCTACTGTGAGTGCACCCAAACACTAGCCGCTAGATGGTTGTACTAACAGATGTGTTTCGTAGCTACCGGAAATGATCAAATGATTTATTGTGCAAATCACCCTAGTCAAAAGGAAGACTTACGACGATGTTCTAGCTCATTGCAAGCGAGAGCTGTTTCACACTATCTGGGATATTCTGATAGACAATGATTTTGTTGAAGCGTACAAAAACAGCATTGTCGTCAAGTGCCATGATGGGGTGCACCGCAGAATATTTCCTAGGATATTTACCTATTCTGTGGACTACCCAGAAAAGTAAGTAAACAATATCCTTCCGGCTTTCCTTTTACTAACCAAGATTCCATCAACAGAGTTCTTATTGCAACCATTCGCGATAAGGGTGTTTGCCCATGCCCACGATGTCTCCTCCCAAAATCAAATTTTTGGCGCATTGGGCTCATTGCTGATATGTCAGCAAGAGTGTCAAGAGTACGACAATATCTTGGAGACAAAATCACTGTCGCACATGATGCCATCTACAAATTAGGCCTCCCTATCAAAGGTGCCGCTGTAGAGCATCTTCTAAAAGAGCTATCCCTTGTACCTACCTTTGTAAGCCCATTTCGGCTTGATAGTTAGCTATTTATTTATATCGCATCTTTAGAATGCCTTTGCTGATCGGCTAGGCTCTCTTGGTTTTAATTTTTTCCCGATGCTCATTGTCGACCTTTTACATGAGTTCGAACTGGGCGTATTCAAATCCGTTTTCAAGCATCTCATCAGGCTCCTTTATGCCATAAATCCTGAAACGATAACTGTCCTGAATGAACAGTAAAGACATTTAATTCATGTAAAGACTATTGATTTTATTCCTGACATGGACTCTTTCTTACCATAGCTTCCGCTCAATCCCATCCTTTGGTAGGGGTGCAATCCGGCGCTTTCCATCCAGTGTGTCAGATGTGCGGCATAATGCTGCTCGGCACTTCGAGGACGTTTTACAGGTTGGTTAGTCTGGTGGACTTCGCCGTTTTCCAAACTCTGACTTCCCACTTCTGAGCAGTGCGCAATTCCTGCATTCAAAGGGTTATTCCCTGCACAGCATGACAATGTGGTCCGTCTTCTTCTTTTTCGACTGGCTGAATGGCATGCCTTGGCCAAGCTTCGGCTTCACACAGATGACTCGCTAGCTCGACTCGATCAGGCACTGGATGGTTTAGGCAAGCAACTTCAAAAATTTCAGCAGTTTACCTGCTCGGCTTTTCAAACTGTAGAACTTCCACGTGAAGTTGCTGCACGTCAGAGGAGGTGTGAGACTAACCTACAGTCTACCAATGGGGGAACAAGATCGTCAGGTGCTTGTCCCAGGACTTTCAATCTCTCAACCTACAAGTTGCATGCGCTTGGCGATTACGTGGGCTCCATCAGGCTATTTGGAACAACGGATTCGTATACCACTCAGATTGTACATAGTTGATGTTCAAGCATTTGGCTATCCTGACATTCCACATTTTACAGGGCAAGCTTTCTCACCGTCTCATCAAAATGCTGTATCAAAATACAAACAAGGAAGATGTCTCGAAGCAACTTGCTAAACAGGAAAGAAGACATACTCGCGTTTGCCAGCAGCGGCAGTCTACAGCCCTCCTCCAGGATATACACACCAGTGACCTACCAATCGAGGCCCACCACTTTATGTCCAATGCATCCAACTTTTTGAATCTGTCTGGTTACCTGAGTGAACACGAGGGAAATCCAGCTATCAAGGTAAGACTCATTAGTCTACAAAGACTTCACTGCTAACAGAAACCAAAAGGGCTTTGTACCTAAACTGAAAGACCATCTTCTTTCACGACTGCTCGGCTTGGATTACAATGGCGACGAGAGGGTTTTCACTGATGCAGAACGAAACAGCGTACGGTTCATCAACAACCTTAACAAAGTCTCCCAAGCCAAGCGCCTTCAAATCAACTACACAACCTACGACATCCGCCATGATCAAGATACCCTGAAACCAGGGTATGGTGGTGCTGTAATGACTCTGTCGAGAGAACATGGCGACAACACTCATCCATTCTGGTATGCACAAGTCTTGGGCGCTTTTTGCATACAGGTACTCCATGTCAGCCCTGACGTTCATAATTGCTCGCCCCAGTCAATGGAGTTCCTGTGGGTTTGATGGTTAGGTGTAGTCCCGTGTTACCACTGGAGCATGAGGGAGGGCCATCTCCCGAAAGTTGGATTCGTACCGGACTCACCCTCTGCATTCGGTTTCCTTGATCCCTCCGTTGTTCTTAGAGCCTGCCATCTTATACCCTCCTTTGCTGATCGTCACATGGATACTCTCCTTTGGCATGGCCCAAGTGTTGCGCGACCGTTCAGAGAAGTAAATGACTGGACCGCATTCTACGTTAACATGTGAGTAGGTTTGACCTTGTTGATGTTCCTGTCGATAACAGATTGGCATACCTAGTTTCGCCGACCAAGATATGTTCGCTCATTTTGTGGGCATAGGTGTTGGCCACGTGGTCCAGTACAACTTGTCGAAGGACACCGAGCGCGAACATGAACCAGGAAGCTGTGATGATGAATTGGACGCTGTGATGAGCGACACAAGCGGTTCAATTCCTGACTCCGATGCTGGAGACCGTCGGAATCAGACCCCAGGCGATGATGACGACGATGGTGATGACGACGGTGATGGCGATGGCGATGATGACGACGACGGACAATGACAATGAAGGTGAAGGTGAAGATGATGAAGGCGAAGGTGAAGACAATGACTCGGAGCAATACGAAGACTCAGAAGATGAAGGGCTGGAATATGAATTTTGAGATCTGTTCTCTCAGCCGAGACTTGAGACTATTCCTACATCAACGCTATACCTATTATGCATATTTTGTAGGTAGAGAATATACATCAGTAAATTCGCACATTGCTTATTTGGCACTTATTGCCCCTTATTGCCACTTTTCAACAATGGACCTACTTATTTTGCTTGAACTAGCCACCACCCTCAACTCGAATGTTTTAGATTGCTAATAACCCATCAAATGCATGTTTGTTTATGGTACAATATAGTTTTCTCAAGTGTAGCTGCCTAGGGAGAGCATTTATGTCAAAAACTTCTTACCACTGTTTTGGCATCTCCACTTGACCACAACAACTAATGGTTGTTCTGATGTTGTCAAATGAGCTTCTAAAGTATAAAAACATTTTGTTGCACTCAAGTTGAAGGTGGTAGCTAGTTCAAGAAAAATAAGTAGATCCATTATTGGAAAGTGACAAAAAGGGGCGATAAGTGCCAAATAAGCAATGTGTGAATTTCCTGATGTAGCTTTTTGCCATTGTCATCCTACTGGGTATCCTGTGGTGTATGATTGGTGTATATATACAGCAACATGTAATTGTGATGTGATCTTCCTATCAATCTGCATTGATATATAGTTTTAAGCCATTTTGATGCTTGGATTGACCATTAGCTTAGAACTCGACATAGGATGATAATGATTTATCAAAATGAAAGATATAAGACGAGAAGGCGAAATCTCTGTAGTATGATTTGTGTTCGAGCTACACAGTATAGGACTTACAACACTAGCTCAGAACTTGATATACTCTTATATTTATTCGTTGAACGCAAAAGCAGACGACAGACAAGCTTGCAGATCAGGAATATGATGCTTGATCAGTAGGCTAATACATGGGCATATAAGGGCAACACAGATTTCGTAATCTTATAAGGTAAATATTGTCATACCGGGTTAACCGGTTTTCAGTGATGTCGGATCATCTCAACATCGAGCATGTAGTAGCTTTCGACATCGCCCACGTCTCTGGAAAGACATATCACACTTGCCAGTAATTCTTGCAGTGCTTGAAGTCGCATCTGCTTTGCCCAACTACCCTTGCCCAGTTATTTTCAACATCATCGAGAACTCCTCCACATTGATGCCAAACGCAAATGGCTTGCAGCAGCTAAGCTGGCTCCACTTTACTCTTTCTCAGCTTGCAGAAGGAATGAAGGCTTTTAAAGCTGCTCAGGCTCGATATCTTACCGCTGGCGACCACGAGAATGTGGCACAATGTGTCGTGCGATGTGCAGAGACATACAGAAGTCAAGGCCGTTTCCTTCAACCCCAACAGGTTGTCGAGGACTTCCAAAACTCCGCCTCGTAGAATTTTCTTAGTGAGCCAACGAAAACCCAAGCTTGGTATTTCCTGGGCGATACCCGGAAGTACACTTTCACAGCATCTGTGGATAAATTATTTGTGAAGTCTATGAAAGATCGCTCCTGGGGATTGTCGTTCAAAATTTGGCACTGGGGGGTCAAATTGTACTATGGGGGAGACATAGTCCAGGTCAGGACGCACTTGGAGAATCTTTTCCTGCAATGCCAACAGATTGGCGATCTCCTTGGCTGCAGGTTCGCACTTGAGGGCCTTGCAGATGTGGCATTTTGCGAAGGCAGGTTATCCGACGCAATGGATATCCTGCAGAAACTCGTGGAGATGTTCGATGGACAAGATCCGAAAATGGTCCTTTGGTACACTGTCCGAACGGCTGTTATTGAAAGCAGGCAGGGGGCTCATGACCTTGCGAGAGAGTTCATTCACAAAGTCTTAGCACCCTTCCAATTCTTTGTGCTGCGCAATGCACGGGCATTTCTCCACATATCTTATACCTCAGTATGCATCGAGCTCACTGCAGGCGAGTACGACAAGGCCAAGTCTCGTTTCACCACCACGATCGACAGTTTCGATATGCAAGGCAACTTGGTGTTCAAGGCATTCAGCCTCCATGGATTGGGGGAGGTTGCCTTTGCGCAGGGCGCCGGTGATTTTGCTTTGGCCGCAGAGTGCTTCGCAGAGACACGGTCTTTGCCCACTGAGATGGGAGTGCCTCCCTGAAATTTGTACAGTTGCAACTTATTCGGCTCTCTGCTGGACGGATTAGAAGGATGGGCGCTATTTTCTGGAGGGTCGGTCGTCATTTGGGAATGTTATGTAGATCATGATACATAGCAATCATTGTACTATACATTGTGTCTTTGCAATACCTCATACAAATTACCACAAGCAGTTTCATTGCCACACATACGTGCCATGACAGGCTAAGATAACTGAGTCTTGATCTCACTCTGGCGAGGCTTTGGACAGACACATAAATGTATGTCGTCGAGATGTCCTCAATGTTCAACGCATCCATTTTCCAATGTGTATGGTAACAGTTACAGTTGTCTGCAGCAAGGATGGCGCCGAGTCGACAGCACCACACTCGGATATTCAAACGGTGCGGTGGAAACCATGTCATGAGTCATTATACGAAGCTAGACAAAGTCTCAGCGAATGTGATAGACAACACTGAGGGAGGACTGCGCACGAGCAAAATGTTAAGTATCAAATGTTGAGAAGTGCGAGACGGAAAAGAAGCCACCGGCGACAATACTGCCGGTAAATGTAACATATGGTGGTCGAAGGTGACAAGATGCGATAGAGAGTCAAAAAGGAAAGGAAGTCAAAAGAAGTCCCAGAGGCTAATCCTCTGGGATGGGTAGCACGCGTATGGATTGTATTGAATCATCCAACAGTCATGACAAACTTAGTAACTATCGCAGATGTACCTGGAAGTCAATAATGCGCTTGAATAACGCAAGTCAGTGTTCAGTGGCCCAGCGCCGAACAGAGATCACCAAGGGATCACAGCTATTTGACCTCATACATACGAGATCATTCGAATGAAGCTTGTGGATACAATCAAATCACAAAGCCACGCGTACCGTCAGTAGAGTACATAGTATGGACTGTTCACGCTAGTCAGTCCGCATGTGCAGCAGGTGAGTGCGAATCAAGATGTGACTGGCGGTATTGTGACAATTTCAAAATTGACCTGTCTCAAGGATGAGAAAAAGTAACATGTACACCAAAACGTAATAGATCGTAAGGCCTTGAAGACAATTGGTTCGCAATATAATAGAACACGATTAATGCAGGATGGGCGATGGCATTGGGGATTCAGTGGCACGCGGCCGTCTTCGATAGTTGTAGCTTAGCAGGAGGGCATGTGAGGGCGATGTCATGAAGTAGTCAGTGAGCCAAGCATGGGGGGTATGAGTCAGTCTCAGCTACTGCAGCGAACTTGAGTATGGAGCAATGGTTTGAATGACCACTCACTTAGAGGCTCGAGGGGATTCCTCGATTTTAGCCCTCAGCAGACTGGTGGGCAACACCTTTGTGGCCAAATATCGTTACTGATTGGCATTAGAGTCACTTTCCGCAAGAAGAGTTTGAACATGGTCATGAATCATGGTGGCTCCTCAGAGCAAGTACGACGTACTCCTGCATGATCTTCGAGTGAGAATGCACAGAATGCACGTTGTGAGTGACTAGAGGGGAGAGGGCCAGAGCAGTTCGTGGCAAGCGAGCTGATCATATTGTCGTCAGAACTCAGGACATGGCATCCACCAAAATGTGCTCTTGTGACACCTTCTGCCCAGGTGAGCAGGGGGGAAGGACTTACAGTTATAACATGGGGGACCTAAGTTGAAGGAGAGAGGGAGAAACCCTAGCTTTTGTACGACAGGGCAAATGTAGAGGTTTTATTTGGCGTATGGGTGACGGGAATGGAGAGTTCCATAGCTATGGCACCAGAACTAAGTGATAGCAGCTGAGCGCTGAGGATGAGTCGGGGAGCTGCTGGCGATGACAACTTCGATTGTAAGTGCATTGGGTGGTGAGGCCTTGCCACAGCCAATTCAGTAGCGCAGATCGAGAGGGCAGCAAAGTTTTCTTTGGCGTAAGGGTGACGGATCCAAGATGACAAAGGATGAATCGGGAGGTCGATTGGCGACACCGAACCAGGGAGATCCGAAATGTTAGAATCTGGTCACATGAAACTAATTTTACGCATTGTAACTGTCATTGAAAAGTCCACAGTTGGCCAGTACTTATGTCCAGATGCACCAGATGTCCCGCTCGCACACCTCGGACGTTTCATCAGAGTCCTCGTACCTTATGGGGCTACCCTCATCAGAGTCATCACATGAAATGACTTCCGCACCGATGGCGATTCAGAGCAGGGGAGGAATGACTTACCGTTATGACCTGAGCAGGGCAGGAACCAGAGGACAGGTTGCGGGGATCTAATCGACATTCCCAAATCTGCCTTGAGTTCCTATTACCTCTCTGAGTAAGTGTGATAGACGCTGGTACACTCTGCATGTATTTTTCTCACCCTCCACTTGAGTAACTTGAGCTAGGAGGCGCGCATTCAATCACTGTAACCCTCTTCCACACCCACTCACCCAGGCAATGGTATCCAAAAATTTAAAGGTGAAAAGCTCCAAAAATGCAAAGGCAAGAAAACACATCTAGGCGTCATCACCGTGTATTTAATCTAATATAGAACGACCCAAATACTGAGCAATCCTCTTCTGAAACCAAGGACGTACAGGACGACATTGTGATTCAATCACTAAGCGTCGCCATATCAGCTATCAACGCTACAAAAGACCTCATACCCATCGACCTGGCGAAAGGCATCCTAGGGACGGTGGCAAATATCCTCACTATTGCACAGGTGCGTTGGCGTAACCTTTTCGTGAATGATCCTCAAGTTACATATTACAATTAGTGATCAAGAACAAGTCCGATTTCCAGGCAATCGTCAACAAGTGCGAGACCATCAGGGAAATCCTCGAAAGATCCACCAAGGATGCTACCAATGATGATCTGCCAGGATACTTGAGGCATGCTTTATTGCAGCTTAATATGTAGGCCGAACAAATTCCACCGTCGCGGGAAACTGATGAGGGGACACAGATCAGTGAACCGCATCAATAGTGAAGTATCCACAAAGAAGGAGCAAGGATTTTTCAAGAGACTCTTCTCTGTCACGATTAATCGCGACCACATCTCTGGATGGGAAAAGGACTTAGATCACGTCCTCGTACTCTTCAATGTATGTCTCTGACACTTCATTTCAACTTCTGTTGCTGAATGACGGCTCAAGGCTGGAGCGATCGCTGGCATCGTGATTAGAGTCGAGAAGCTGGCTTTGGGTCTCGAGGGCAATGCTACTAATATCAATGTCTCAAAGTACGTTCTCATTTCTGCGGGTGCTGCATGGCCTCTAAATACAATCAGGTATCGCTCAAAGGAACCTCCATCACGACCTTCGATGTTCTATGGCCAAGATGATCTCGTGGCGGAGTTGATGGATCTCATCGTCAATGATGAACATATAGCGTTGATCGGTCCGGGAGGCATGGGCAAGAGCTCGCTCGCTAAAGCTATCCTCAACGAGACACTTGTCCGGGAGAGATTTGCTGACAGACACTACTTTGTGGCCTATGACGGTCTCGATCCTTCGACAATTACATTTGACGCTTTCATGACTCATTTTGCGGGAGTCCTCGGCATAGAGCTTGCTGGTACTGATTCTCTCGGCCAAATATCTTCATTTCTTGTGTCGCCAGCGCCCTCATTGTCCTCGATAATGCTGAGACCTTTGAAGAGGCTAGTGTATTGTCGGCGCTCAGTGAAATACCACCAGCTATTGCAGAAATTGCAGACATACCTGGTGTCATTCTGATTCTCACGTCATGTAGTCAACGCAATGCACCCAACGTAGAATGGATTACAAAGGATATTCCGCCATTGGATTCGAGTGCTGCTCGGCAGGCATTCTTCCGGATTTACCGTCCCACCAGTGTTAGCAATGCGGAGGGAGAGATAACAAAACTGCTTGCGGAGTTGGACTTTCACCCTCTTTCCATCAATCTACTCGCAAATGCTGCACAGCAACATGGCTGGTCGCCAGCCACGCTGCTGGAGAGATGGAACAATAGGCACAGCATTGTACTGAACCACGGCAAGGGAAAGCTACAAAGCTTGTCATACACAATGAACCTGTCTCTCGGCTCGCCGTCGGTGCAGGAACTCGGAGAGGACGGTCGGCGTGCTTTGGCCGTCATCGCTTTCTTACCCCAGGGTCTCAATGCCGACCTAGCTAGTGATCTGTTACCGTCGCTTCTGCAAGTCGACACTATATGCGATGTGCTGTGCAGGCAATCTCTTGTTTATCATCAAGACAGCTTCATTAAGGTACTCGCACCCATTCGACATTTCGTGCGAGATTCATTGCCACCCCTTGACTCCACTTGTTTGCGAGACATCCGCGACTTCTACTACAATACTGTCGGCTGCTGTTCAGAAGATCGTGATCGCTACGCTGATATGATCATCTCCGATCATCTCAACATTGAGCATGTAGTTGCTTTCGACCTCGCCCACATCCCTGATGGCAAGGAGGAGACTTATGAGATGTGCTGGCTATTTTTATGGTGCTTGTATTCACATCTACCTCGCCCAACTACCCTTGCCCCAGCTATTTTCAACATCGTCGAGAACTCCTCCACGTGGGTGCCAAAAGCAAACTGCTTATCGCAGCTAGCCTGGCTCTACGTCACTCTTTCTCAGCCCGCAGAACAAATGAAGGCCTTTAAAGCTGCTCAGGCACTCTATCTTACCGCCGGCGACCATGAGAGTGTGGCAGAATGTGTTGCACGATGCGCAGAGACATACAGAAGTCAAGGTCACTTCCTTCAATCCCAACAGGTCTTTGAGGACTTCCAAAACTCCACCTCGTGGAAGTTTCTCAGCGAGGCAATGAAAGCCCAATCTTGGTATTTCCTGGATGATGCCCGGCAGCATACATTCACAGTACCTGCGGACGAATTGTTCGTGAAGTCCTGGGAAGATCGCACCTGGGGCTTGCAGTCCAAAGTTTTGCACTGGCGGGTCAAATTGTACTATGGGGGAGACATTGTCCAGGTCAAGACGCACTTGGAAAACCTTTCCCGGCAATCCCAACAGATTGGAGGTATCTTTGACCGCAGGGAAGCACTTAGGGGCCTTGCAGAAGTTGCATTTTGCAATGGCCGGTTATCCGACGCAATGGATATCCTGGAGAAAATTGTAGAGATGTTTGAGGGACAACATTCGGACGATGTCCTTTGGTACACCGTCTGGAGGGGTGTTGTTGCAAGCAGGCAGGGGAATCATGTCCTTGCGAGGGAGCTCGTCCACCAAGCCTCCGGATCACTCGAAGTCTTTGCGCTGTGCAATGCACGCACATTTCTCCACAGCTCTTATGCCTCGGCATGCATCGAGCTCACCGCAGGCGAGTTTGACAAGGCCAAGTCTCATTTCAACGCCACGATCGAAAGTTGCGATATGCAAGACAGCCTTACGTATAAGGCGTTCGTCCTCTCGCGGACTGGGAGAGGTTGCCTTTGCGCGCGGTGACTTTGCTGTCGCTGCACAGCGTTTCGCAGAGACACGGTCTGTGTGTACTGAAATGGGAGTGCCTGCTCGAAATTTGTACAGTTGCTTCCATTCTATGCTCTGCTGGACAGATTCGAAGGATGGGCGTCATTTTTGGAGGGTCAGGTCGTCATTCACGAACATTATGTAGATCATAGTATATGGTAACCATTGTACTGAATATTGTGTCTTTGTTGTATCTTTGCTGTATTCGCGTATGATTTACCCCGAAGCAGTTATGACCACATATCCGTACCATACCATGACACAGACCGTGCCAGGTCTCAGGGAAGGATACACCAGTTGGCGAGAGTCCAAGGCTGAGATTTACTATCACTGGGGGAACTTGGGTATCGAGCAATCATTATTGCTTTAGATTTGCAAGGATATCATTATCTTGTGCTTCAGGTCAATCATATTTCTCACCATATGCTTAGATAACCGGATGTGTTGTCCTGCGATTTGACTCGACGAGGCTGGCTATCACCCTCGTCGAAACCCATACTTCGCCATGTCTTGAACTCGTTCTATTTGCATGGTCCATCAGCCCAGGTCAAAATCTCATGCGTTGATTCAACAAAGCAGTAATCCAGTCAAACCCTACAGTCAGGAGGCGAAGTGGATTGACAGGGATTCATATTCGTTGGGATAACAGAATTTAATTGCCATGGAGAATTACTGGAGGTGACATGGGTATGAAATTCATACATATTCAACCTAGCAGCGACGTGAAGCTGCGACGGGTAAATCTGACCAGAGGTTTTGCCTCATATTGAATAGGAGCGACAATGTCCGTGTGGTCTGGGATATAAGTGAAGTTTATATCATCCGAGAAGGGGGAGTCGGGGAAAAACTCGGAGCGGAGAAAGGTGCATTGCCCTGGCAGCTTTGATTTGAACTTAACAATTAGTCTTGTTATCGATGCACATAAGGTCAACACTCACAAAGGTTTCAACTACATCTTCGCAAACCTTTTGCATCCCGTCGTGTTCATTCTTGTGGTGAGCTCCGCGTGCAGTTTCAGTGCACAATGTCTCCACGAGGGAGACAAGCTGTCACATTGAGAGTTTGTCCGTGAAGGACTCTAGACGCTCGACAGAGAAAGGGGTGATCAAATTCAGCTTCTTTTCCCTCCTCTTCCACCAGCAACTGGGTTTGACGAGTGAGATGAAAGATACGTTTCCTGTGGGTGGCACTTCAACAGGCGGTAGTGGGGTTCACGACCCGGGAGAGAGAACTTGAGAAAATACAGTAGAATCTAGATCTGAACCCTACAAAGGGCATTATGGATGTGCAAACAAGATAATGAGCACTCACTTACTAACGCTGCTCCACGCGTTCGAGTCAGCCAGATCTCCATTTATCATCTAGCATTGCAGTATTTTCTCAGTTGAGGTGGTCGCTGTGCTCCGCGCTAACATCAGTCTTCTTGTACCACACGAACCATACTCTCCTCTGCATCGCCTGCACCGCTGCCATCAGCAAGGGTCTGGGGAGATCGTTATGATACTCGTTAGCACCTGCATGAAGAGAAAGGAGGATGGACTCGACGAAGGCGTGAAGAGGATGGGGGTGGTTCTCTGCGATATCTGGAGGTGCTTGGATGCGGAAAAGAGAGGGAACAAAGGGAGAGAGCAGCATGATTGGCTATTGAACTGTTGTTAATGAATATAAGGAAAGGTTGAAGAACGACATAGGTGAGGAGGCCACTCAGATATCACCAACACATTTCACCAGATCTTACCTTCTTTGCTTCAGAAAGCAGTGGATGGGCCGTCTCAGAGGTAAGTCTGTTGCTTCTCCCACTGATGTTTGAATCCCACATGCCAGAACAGCGTGTAGGACAGTCCCGGTTTGGCGCATATTGCTTCAATGCATGGTCAGTGGCCGGTTCGAACACAAACTCTGAGATCAACTCTGGTTGTGAGCGATGCCGGTAGCTGCATGATCGTTGGCAGACAGGTGAGAATCAGAAGATGGTTCGTACTGACTATTTGTATAGTCCCAGTGTGGATGGATTACCGGACCATGTGTTGGTGCAGTACACGCTGGAGTTTCGTGCCATCTGAGTATGCGCACGGACATAAGACGAACAGTGTGCTGTGTTTTTGTTCAAAGAGTGTACATGTTATACTGAAGGTAATGTTCGGATTACAGTGTGAAGGTGATGTGGTACTCGGGGGAGAAGAGGCCTAGGTCTTACTTACCGCTATAAGTATATGATCTTGCTATGACCTGAGATCACTCGGAGGTGCCGTGACAACGCGATGTGACATGCGCGCAGTGGCATCACATGACGTGACGTGAGGATGTAATTCAACCTTGTTCCTTCATGAGAGCATGATACATTTAATTATGTTATGCTACGCAGTTTCTCGGTCCCCTGTACAGCTTGCTATATGTTCCCATCCTTCAGAAGTCTGTTGTTTGCACCACCCTCTATTACATTTATTCCTTGAATGCGCACTTGGTAAGTATTCTGCAACTCCTTAATCACTTCTACCGACCAAGTCGACATTCAACAAGGTAATTGTATTCTAGCATCACGTGAAGAAATTACACTGATTGAGGTTCAGTCGTATTTGAAGCTACAGCTCGCCAAGCCTGGCACTCTGATGGGCTTGAAACGGTCAAGGAACTGCAACAGAAACACCTGAAGGAAAAGGGCTGGGATGATGTACACCCTGCTTTGTCTGTGACTGTTCGGTAAGTTGTATGACCCTTGTGTTGTAAAGCCTTACTGATCATCCGGTACAGTGCATGGATAATGAGAGGCGCATTCGAAAGCCATCTGAGCGACGAACCTCAAGCCGGTGTTCAATTTTTAACTTGCTTGAATGGGGAAGAAATATTTGGAAAAATGTTACCAAGGCAGACTGTGGAGCGATTCTCCCAGACACATTCTTGCGAGGTGTACATAGCATGCACCTGAAGATGTTCACACGTGGGTCGCAGGTCTTTATTTCTTGTGCGCTGAGTGAATCGCATTGCAGGCTTACTACATGTCTTCGACTACAAACAATGACTTACACACTGACCGCAACAACCTAAGCAAGCTCCTCCGCTGGGGCTACCCTCATTGGAGTCATCACATGAAATGACTTCCGCACCGATGACGATTCAGAGCAGGGGAGGAATGACTTACCGTTATGACCTCAGCCCCAGGGCAGGAACCAGAGGATGGGCTGCGGGATCTAATTGACACTCCCAAATCTGCCTCGAGTTCCTATTACCTCTCTAAGTAATTATGATAGACGCCGGTATGTTCTGCATGAAATTTCTCACCCTCCACGCATGTAACTTGAGGCAAGTGGACTCGAAGGCATGCATTCAATCACCTCAACCCTCTTCCACACCCACCCAGGCAATGGTATTCAAAAGGGCAAAGGCGAGATGGTTCAAGAAGCCAAAGGCAAGAAACCATATACCTACTAGGTATCATCACCGTATATTTAATCTAACATAGGACGACCCAAATGCTAAGCAATCCTCTTCTGAAACCAAGGACGAACAGGACGATAATGTGAACCAACTACTGGGCGCCACGATCGCTGCCATCAACGTTACCAAAGATCTCGTACCTATCGACCTGGCGAAAGGCATCCTTGGAACCGTGGCAAACATTTTGAGTATTGCGCAGGTGTGTTGATATAACCATTGGAAATATTTCGTGGAGGATCCTCATGTCTGTACAGTCAGTCATTAAGAACAAGTCCGATTTCCTGGTGATAGCCCGCAAGTGCAAGACTATCAGGAAAGTCCTTGAGAGAGCAACCAAGAATGCCACCGAAGACGATCTCCGAGGATCTTTGGGAGATGCTCTATCGGAGCTTAACATGTGGGCCGACCCAATCTCACTATCACTGGAAACTGATGAGAATATGCAGATCAGTGAACAGTATCAATAGTGATGTTGTGTCACGAAAGGAACAAGGATTTTGGAAGAGACTCTTCTCTGTCACGATTGATTGCGACCAGATCGCTGGATGGGAAAAGGATTTAGATCGCGTCCTCGTACTCTTCAACATATGTCTCTGACACTTCATCTCACCTTCTGCTGCTCAGTGACGTCTCAAGTTCGAAGCGATCGCTGGCATCGCAATTGACGTGAAGAAGCTGGCTTCAGAATGCAATGGCAATGCTGCCAGTATCAATACCCCAAAGTAGGCTCTCATTTCGGCAGATGGTGCATGTCTCTAAATGCATTCAGGTATCGCCCAAAGGAACCTCCATCACGACCTTCGATGTTCTATGGCCGTGATGATCTCGTGGCGGAGCTGACGAATCTCGTCGTCAACGATAAGCATATCGCATTGATCGGTCCGGGAGGCATGGGAAAGAGTTCGCTTGCTAAAGCCATCCTCAACGAGAAACTTGTTCAGGAGAGATTTGCTGATAGGCGCTACTTTGTGACCTATGATGGCCTCGATCCTTCTACCATCACATTTGACGCTTTCATGACTCGTTTTGTGGGAGTCCTTGGCATCGAGCTTGCTGGCGCAGATCCTGTCGACCAAATATCCTCATTTCTTCGCGTTTCCAGTGCCCTTGTTGTTCTCGATAATGCTGAGACCTTTGAAGAGGCCAGTGTATCATTGGCAATTAGTAAAATACCACCAGCTATTGCTGAAATCGCAGACATCCCTGGCGTCATTCTGATTCTCAC
Organism: Suillus ampliporus; assembly: GCA_016584345.1. Classification (NCBI taxonomy): domain Eukaryota; kingdom Fungi; phylum Basidiomycota; class Agaricomycetes; order Boletales; family Suillaceae; genus Suillus; species Suillus ampliporus. The sequence goes on from JABCPV010000323.1 coordinate 26,331, forward strand.
GTCTCGTAGTAGAAGGAATGCACCAGACGTGCAATGGATAACAAAGGATGTTCTGCCACTGGACATGAGCTCCGCTCAAGCAGTATTCTTTCAAATATATCATCATGCCAGTCGTAGCGGTGCCGAAGAAGACATAAAGGACCTGTTGAAGGAATTGGATTTTCATCCTCTTTCCATCAGCCTACTCGCAAATGCTGCTCAACAAAATGGCTGGTCTCTAGCAACACTGCTGAAGAGATGGAACAATAAGCACAGCGGAGTACTGAACCAAGGCGTGGGAAAGCTGCAAAGCTTCTCATTCACTATGCGATTGTCACTTGGCTCGCCGTCGGTCCAGACACTCAGAGAGGACGGTCGGCGTGCTCTGGCCGTCATCGCTTTCTTACCTCAGGGTCTCAATGAGGACCTGGCTAGTGATCTGTTACCGTCGCTCCTGCAAGTCGACACTATATGCAATGTCTTATGCAGGCAATCTCTCGTTTATCGTCAAGACGGTTTTATCAGGATGCTCGTGCCCATTCGACATTTTGTGCGAGATTCCTTGCCACCCCTTGACGCCACTTGTTTGCGAGAGATACGCGCCTTCTACTATCACACTGTCCGACAGTGTTCAGATGCACAGGATCAACATGCTGGTATCTTTATCTCGGATCACCTTAACATTGAACACATGGTTGCTTTCGACCTCGCCCGCATCCCAGATGGCACGCAAGAGACTTGTAACATTTGCTGTTGGTTTTTTTGTGCTTGAAGTTGCATCTGCCTCGCCCAAACGATAAACTTTGCAAGCACGTGCTCTGCGCTCTCTTCTCCCGCCCTCGATATACTCTGGCATAAACAGTGGACCTTGGGACCCCTCATCATGTGTCTGCCCCAAGACACCTGGGAAGTCAGAGATGACGTATGACTGGACACTACTTATGGTGCTCCCATTCGTAGCACCTTTCTTGCGAGCCGCTTCCCACGGAATGGGAGCGCGTCAGATTGAACACATCCAGGATTCACAAGCTCATTGGCAACCCATAGACACTCGTTACAAGTACCCCCCACAACCGCATAGCCGTGTCCTACACAAACTTTTTGCCCTCTTTCCGCCCACTTCGCTCTTCCCAAACCTGCACAAATTGGATTTCGAAGTAGTGTCTGATCGGCCGGAGTTCAGTCCAGACTTTGCGCTACTTCGCCAGTTCCTCTCGCCAAGATTAGAAGTGCTTGCCTTTCCTCTACCGTCAGGCATCCTGGTGGATGAGGTAGAACGATTGGTTGATGTCCTTGCAGCACAAGCGTCCGGGGTGCGACAAATGCTGATATCCACGGATCACGATGGTTCGCCTTGCCCGATCGACCTCCCTTTCAACAAGATGCAAATGTTAAATGTACTTGCCGTCCTGTGGAACGTGTGTCTCACGAGGCATAGCATGGCTGAAATAGGGTGTTTGCATTCTCTACAAGTCCTGGCACTTAATTTGCATGGAGGGTTCGGCGCTCTGGAGGACTCGCAATTGGGGGATATGCGACTCGAATTGAATGCCCTCAACAGCCTCACTCTCGTTGCTGATTGCCTGCAACTCTGCACATCCTTCCTGCTTCGCATTATCACCCCATAATTATCAAGCATCGGCATCAAGTACTGTAAGTATGCTGCACCGGCAGAGGTAGGGCCTGCCTCTCGTGCGGGTGGTGCACTGCGACGTAGACCCGGCGACCATTCCAGGAAGGCAGTGGACAATCCCGCCCCAGAGCAGACTCTCGGAGAACGTAGTCAAGGAAAGAAGCGTGGTCCGGAAGTTGGCTTGCAGTGCTCTCCCAATAAATGTCCTCGGGTGGAACCAAATGGGAAGAAATGGCCTGCCGAAGATCCGTTGGAAGGATCACCTGCCAAACGCACCAGAAGCAAGACCACGGATGTTCTCCCGAAAAGATCCAAGAAACCTAACTCCAGATATGCAGCCAACTTTGTCTGGTCATGATGCTTCGGAAGTCGGGTGATGTGCTCCAGAATGTGGGACTCACTTACATATTGTTTGTAATGCACATAGGTTGCGTAGTAGCGATCACTATTTCAGTCGGCTCAATGAACTGTTCTCCCAGAGATCAATGCATGAAAGCTGGGTATATGATTGCAATAGTTGGATCTTCCTTCCAGACCCTTACAAAATGAAATGTCTATGCTAAGGAACTAAACACTATCTACCGCTCCGGGTTCTCCAGTGACCCGATGACGTGGTCCACCGATTTCAACAGCCGGCGTTGAAGCTGGATGAGACGGTGCAGCTTGCACATGTCCGATCCTACAGAGGTCACCCGGTTCTGGGCCTCTGCAAACCCCCTGAGGACGTGCCTATTCTCCATGAGGATTTGTCCCAGCGCACGAGAGTAATCGAGCCCGTGGACAGCATTCTCAATGATTGCATGTATGTGTTGGTCTGCTATCTGATGGTCAGTGTTACTCTTTGATAGGCTAAAGGGCGGGACTCACTCATGTCATTGCCAATCGCCTTCAGCCGCCAGTTTTCCCGGAGAATGGCGTCCTTGGTTTCACTACCATAGTGTACGGGAGATGTGTCCCTAATATCACGGTCTAAGTCCATGGGCGCTGATGAATCTGGTAATGGGCTGAGTGGACTCGGACATCTTGATGTTACTGCTGAAAGACATCAATGGTGAAATACACCGGCAGAACACAGACTTACCTCGGACTTCGCCCCACCCAAGATCATACGAAGGTTCTTTATCGGTCGGATCAATGACATCTTGCGGGATGAGCTGTTCACCCGATGGTGCGGATCCCCACCCGAGATCATACGAAGGTCCATCATTATCTTCTTCCATGGGTTCCTCACCTGGAGAGTTGACACCCCACCTGAGATCATAGACGGGCCCATCATCTGCATCGCCAGAGACAGTGGTGACATCTTCCTGCATAGGCTGTTCAGCCGCAGTTGTTACTCCCCACCCGAGATCATATGCCGGCGCATCGTCATCGCGCAAGACAACTCCTCCCTCTTGACCCGAAGTCACAGTTGCACCCCATCCGAGATCATATGCCGGTGCATCATCATCACCTTGATATTCAAATATTATCAATGAGGTATCCAGCAAATACAAGTGGAATGACACTTACTCCCGGTCGAATGATCTACCACAGTAGATTGGTTGCTCTGTGATGTCAAGGGCAGGGTGTTCCACCCGAGATTGTACGATGGACCATCGTCCACTTGGTCATCGACAGCTTTGCCCTCATTGACAGACTCTGTCGCTGAAGACCATCCGGATATTGGGGGCCAGGCCTTGCCCTGAGAATGTTGTAGCATGGCTGTGGATTTCCAACATGTCAGTCGGGGTAGCTACAAGAACTGAGAAGGACTTACCAGCTAATTCCTGGATGGACTCCTGCACACCGGCAAAGCAGCGCTCATATGTATCAGGAGTCGAATCTCCGAAGCAGCTGTCCGGAGTTTTCGATCCTGAGTTTCCAGGACTCATGTTGTATCCTAGGCCTGGTAAGTACATTGACCCCGAAGAACATAAGAAGACGAATAAATGGACTTACTTCTGAATTCTAAGCCCTTGAATTGGGCTGTGATCCTCGGGGGTGTCCACTGGTCTATGGGCATGAAATTACCCCACCGTCCTGCAAGGGCTGCTGTGTTTTGAGCATCGGCAGATGACTCACCAGCTGAGGCCACATGTCGCTCCTCATTAAGTTCCAAAGGCATTGAAAATCGCACCCTGTCAGGGTTGACATTGTGTGGGGTATGGCTGGAAAGGGGTTCGGGTGAAGGAAGGAAGGAAAGATTAAATAGGGAACAGCAAAGTGGTCCAGCGGTAGGACTTGTGGATGTGTGGGTCCGGTTATTCACACGTCAACAACGTCAACAATGGTGCCACGGCAATGGCATCCTTATGTAATATATTGTGGTGATAGGCACAATGGGCGGGCGGTTCCAAGAACTTCTGCAGCCGTGCTGTGGCCCCAATTCCTGTTCCCTATATATACCGTGTCTAAACTTTGGCTCTGACCTTCTCACTCTGAATTTTCAAACACCAAGTCCAAACCCGCATCTTACTCCCTCCACTTATTATTTTACCTTTGATTATTTTGAAAATGTCTTCATCTCAACAAGCTAATGATGCGTTCAACCTTGTCACCTGACAAGATCTCCTGCCTCATTACCCGGTCCCAGAAGATGAAAGCCAGTGATACGGATGCCAAGCGTTTGGCACATGAGATTGCCCGTGACTTTGGTAAGTCCCTCATCTCCCGCCTCTTCATCCTTAACTTTTGATGACTGGGTTGATCATCTTTTCAGGCCACTGCATTCGCCCAACATGGGAGTGCAGCCACTTCTTTTTCCCCTAGGCTCTCTTGTCTTGCGCTGCCGAGATCCGGGACAACAGTGCTCCCAACAGCAAAGCTCAAGGGTTGCCCGACTGGGCAGCTAATCTCGGATGACGATGTTCGCATCCGGGACCACCCACTCTTCCACAAGACTGTTGGGTTTGCTTACCCGAGCTCAACCCCCTTCATCTCCTGCTCCCGCCCCACCTGCTCCCTGCCGCCCCGTCCAACACCCGAGGTGGCATCGACCCTCTCGCCCGTATCCTCGCGTTCATGTGTCACCCGCACCCATGGTCAACATGACCTGTTTGTTGCAGGTACAAAGCGCAAGGCATCGACGCCCGAGACACTCCCCGACCCCGAGGTCATCGAGGCACCTAAGCCCTTGCCCAAGAAATGCAAGATGGCTCGGCTGCCTGGGAGTTCAGTCTGCCACCCCGGCAGATGGTGTGATATACGTTCGCAAGGTGCATTTTCACTCTTACTCCTCCTCCCGAACATTATTAATGGTAGCCTCCAGAGACCTGTTGTTGATGCTGGTGCCGGTGCTCAACCAGCACGGCTGCCAGAGACCGAGGTGAGTTATCACCCGGTCTTCTCATTATAGTACTAACCTTGCCACAGTCCGCAGGATCTACAGCCGAGGAACAGCACACTGTGCGCCTCTTCCCTGAGCAATGCGAGCGGTGCATTAAGGACGACGTTCCTTGCACTGTCATTCTCGGGAAGAAGCTCGGCGAGGTCTGCAACTGCGATGTCAAGAAGACCAAGTGCGTCCGTCTGCCTGCAGCAGCGGCAGGAACTTCTTTCGGGCTGCCACTGCCCTGAAAAAGACCAAGGCCGCTGCCACCGCCGACAAGAAGGCCCGGAACCCGACCCAGAAGAACAAGGCTGCCCCCAGCCGCAGCAAATCAAGAACTCGGTCAAACACTTCCCGCAGCACCCAAGCCACCTCCCGCATTTGCCCCACATCTCCTGCCGATGATGAGGATGAGGATGCAGAGGGTGATGACAATTTGGAACTCGGTGAGTTCGTTTCTTCTTCATCAAATTCAGTCTATTGATATTCTCCAGGAGCGCAACCGCCCAAGGATGCTGCACCCACTCCCGCTGTTGAAAACGACGTCAACATGGATGTCCCTGTAGATGACCATGTCCCGGCCGTCCTGGATCAACCCGAAGCCCATGAGGACGTCGTCCTTGCCCCGTCACTCCAGCAGCCAACCCCGCTTGATATCCTCAAGAGCATTGAGGCTCTCGGCAACAAGTTCGACTCCTTGTTAAAGAAGTCGGATCGTGCCGAGGCCATGCATGAGGAGATGGACTCTCGGGTCACTGCCTTGGACCAGCAGTGGGCCCAAAGGTTTGCCACCATGGAGAAGAGGATGCAGGACATCGAGTCCCAGACGGACGGAAACATTGCATCCATCGGGTACATTGCCAACGCCTTGGCAAACCCGACCACTGCCAGATTCACGTCATTCGCCCCTCCTCCCGCCGGACCGTCCGCCCAAGGTCACCCCTATGGACAAATCCCTGGGTCCTGGGTCCTTAAACTCCCCGGTGTCCTGGATGCCGGTCAGCCATCGGACCACGCTGTCTCTACAGTGGGCAGACAGTGGACCACTTTTTGGGACCAATCCAAAGGTCCGGAACCAGCTGGTCCCGGTGATACATCTGCCTCCACGGTTCAGCCTTCCGGTAGTCAGATTCATCTCAGCGCATCTTCTCAGTTGTCTAGTCTCCCGTCTGCAGCTTCCTCCCCCAAGGACTAGTGTTTCAGCGATGGTTGTGATGGTAGTTGGGAATTTCATCTTTCTTTGTATTTTACATTCAACATTACTTGTACTTATCGCATGTACATGTACCTTTACACTTGCTTTCCTTGACCAGCGTCAATAAATAATTCCAATATGACCAGCATCATAACAAATACAAGTCCGCCCGCCAGCTCCTGGTTGTCTGTTTCCGGTAAGGTCTTCGGTGGTGGCTGCAACCATATCCGGCAGGTTCATCAATCCACTATGACCGCCCGGTTTGTTATTTCATACCCATGATTTGGTGGTTATGACAATCTGTTGGGTTTGTTGGTCTCGGTAGTGGATTGATAGTTCACTTAGAATATGTGCTTTTTACTAGTTCCATTATACCTTCCGGTTTGTCAATGCTCGGTAGGTAAGCTCATGGAGCACTCCATCACCGTGTATATGTTCAGTAGTTGCATCACCTAGATTACTGTCATCAGGGTACATCGGGTGCCCATGCAAAACCCATTCGCACATCTCGGGTTGTCTGTAGTATCAGCTCTCGGTAGCATATGTGCTGCATATATATAGCATACCCAACCAGGCCCATCCGTGTCTACTGAGATCGCAATCCTATGCTCTACATCAAATATAACACCCAAAGCCCATTTGCACATCTCGGGTGATCCACAGTATCAGCTCTTGGTAGCATATGCACTGCATATCCATAAGATACCCAACTCGGCTCATCCATGTCTGCCAAGATATAAATCGTATACCATATACTGCACATACCTAGTATGCCCATCTGGGCCCATCTGGGCCCATCCGTGTATACCGAGATCACAATCCTATGCTGTGTACTCAATATACATAGCATACCCAACTCGGCCCATCCGTGTCTGCCGAGATAGAAATCATATAACATATACTGCACATACCTAGCATACACATCTGGGCCCATCCATGTCTACCGAGATAGCAACCTCATACTGTATACTGAATATGCGTATCATACCCAACTCAGGCCCATCCATGTCTGCCGAGATAGAAATCATATACCATATACTGCACATACCTAGCATACCCATCTGGGCCCATCCGCGTCTACCGAGATAGCAATCTCATACCATATACTGTACATACCTAGCATACCAAACTCGGCCCACCCGTATCTACTGAGATCACCATCCTATATCATATACTGCATATACCTAACATACCAAACTCAGCCCATCCAGTGTCTACCTGATATATATATCACCCTGGGCCCACCCAGTTCAGCCAGGTAGGTACCATATACTACATGGCCGGCCCACCCGTCAGTATCGGGTGTGCACATATCCTTGTGGGCCCACCGACTCTCCTGGGGCCCACCAACACCCGGGCCTGCCTCGGATGACCCGTCTCACTCGGAAGAATCTCAACTTCGGATGTCCGTATAATACGGGAAGTATTTACTGTATTATGTGCCTGAACCAACTCTTGAGAAAGTGCCTGGCAAACGCCTGTCTCCCACTGAGACTTGAATTACAGAACTTCCATGGTGTGCTTCCGAATAAATGTCAATATTTCCAGGCATATATATGAGTGGTGTACATACACCCTAACTGCAGCTGAAAGATGTTCATGGCCTGAGAGTATAATGACAGTTCCAACTGAGCTCTATCTCTCTTATCTTCCAAGAACTCTAGCTCCCTTTCAAACCGAACTCTGCTGCTACAGTTCTGTGTTTGTGTCTTGCGTAATTGTGCTTCTTGCATAATTTCTATGTGGTGTGCCATAACAAGGTGCCATAAGTCTCCAGAGAAGGCATAGTCCTCCAATAGAAAAAGCAGCAATCTAAGTTCAAATTGAAGCTGCTTGCAAAACATTAGAGGAGATAATTTGATGACAGAGGGTGAGTAGCTGACCATGGGGTTTGACTGACAATCGATCCACCATCTTAGTCCGTTGACCCCTGGACCTGCAGCACAGGAAGACAGAGCGAGAGCTCCTTTACGTGATATTATTGATGGTGGAAGGAGTGATGAAAGACGGCTGTTGAGAGTCGACGTCATGTGTATATACAGAGGCGGTGAGATTTGGGGTGATGGTACAGAACATGGTGTGCTTACTTGTGGGAATTTGAGGGACTCAACAGTCTATACTTAAGACAGATACCAAGGATCACGGACACAGGAATGTCATAATCAAGCCCAGCTCTAGTGAATAGGCAAGTCCAACAATACTCTTAATTTAAAATACTACTCTTTGCGCACCAGTGATACCTCATAGATCTCTTAGTCCCCACTCTCTTGCACGACTTACAAGTTTGAAACAGTATCCGGAACTCTTCTCTGCTGATTCCACCACTGGTAAAAGAGCGAAGTCTAGAAAATAGATCGTCTTGTTCTTCATGAGACCACATCTGTAATATTGATGGGGGGCGACAGTCTGTCATTAACTCCTTAGCACTAGTAGACGCAACAATATATCGTAAGACTAACCTCTGAGAGGATATGCTCGAGTGCTTTGCGTCCGTAGCTGAAAGTACCTGTTGATCTTCACTGAATGATCTTCAGAGTCAGTAAGACGCATGACACCAGAAAAAAACCAACCTTGGTATGTGCAACTATCTTTAGCGCATCTCGCCGTCCAGATCCAAGTTTCGCTTGTCTCATTCCACCAAGGATACACAATAGACTCAACATAGGTTTGTTGCGTCCCATTAGCACTGTGCATCCCATTGGCACAAAGACAGCAAGGATACCGGAGATTTCTTTCTTGTCTATAGTCATGAAACTGATCTGGAGAAATCATGTTGTTCTGATCATCAGCTGGCCTTAAATTACAAGTGCGGGTAAGATATTGATGTATACAGGAATGATATGTCATACCATGCCCAATCAATCATGGTTTTTGACCTTGCGTCATAGTGGAGGAGGGCAAAGGGCCCTAGCATGAGCCCCTTCAGTGACAAATCCCGTATTATACGGGTCACCCGACCTACATAATATCCCGTGTAAGACGGGCCAGCAGACTATGGGCCGATGTTATGTATATCCCTGATGTTGACAGGTGGGCCGGGTGGGATAATATTTCCGATGGAGACGGGTGGGCCCATCTATGCCGATGTTATATATATACTCGACAATGGTGGATGGGCCGGGAGAAATATTATTACTGATTGAGATGGGTGGGCCCATCTGGGTAATATGTAGAATAGGATGGACATATATGATAGACAGCTGGGCTGAAGAGAGATGTATAGCAAATATTATTATATCGACAGGTGGGCTGATGTATGGTATATTGTATAGACAGGTGGGCCGACATATTAGTATTATTTTGTAGACGGATGGGCCGAGGGAGTGGTGAAATATTTATTATATATACGGGTGGGCCGATGTGGGGGTATATTAGATAGACGGGTGGGCTGATGTGGGGGTATATTAGATAGACGGGTGGGCCAACATGGGGGATATTAGATAGACGGGTGGGCCGAGAGTGCGGTGAAATATCTATTACATAGACGGGTGGGCCGACGTGGGGGGTATATTAGGTAGACGGGTGGGCTGACATGGGGTATATTAGATAGACGGGTGGGCCGAGAGTGCAGTGAAATATCTATTACATAGACGGGTGGGCCGACGTGGGGGGTATATTAGGTAGACGGGTGGGCCGAGAGTGCGGTGAAATATTTATTATATAGACGGGTGGGCCGAGGCAGGGATTCGCCTTCCGGTTTTGCACAGGATTCGAGTTGTACTGCTGCAATCTGGAGGTGATCCACGACCCCACGATTTCCGTGGCCTCAGGTTGGTATCCCGAGTTGACCAACACTTGCAGCACGTCTGCAGCTGCCTGATGTCGAGTTGCCACCTCTGATGCACCGACATAGGGGGATGTTACATAGACGGGTGGGCCCAAACACGTATCATATAGACATATGGGCGGAGGTATTGGTATACTATATGGACGTATAGGCTGAGGTAGTGATATATATTATATCGACAGGTGGGCCGAGGTAGTTGTGATCACATATAAATGTAACTGGGCTTAGATAGTTGGATAACAAACAATTCAGTTTGCTGATGTAGGCACCAGAGAATCGAAGACATGGTGTACACACCCAATATATTAGTGGATATGCCTGCCATCAATCACCGAACCCCAAGACCCGAAAGCCTGGATACACCATGTCTGACATTCACCGAGTACCGAGTGCCGAGACCTGAAGCCCAAACATTGAAACTCGAACTTCGAAACTCGAACCTCGAAACTTGAAACTCATACATTTTTACGAGTTTCTAGTCTCGTATTAAGGAATAACAAAGTTAAGATATACATTTTTACGAGTTTCGAGTCTCGTCTCGAATGACCGAGTCCCGAGTGCCGAACCCCGAACCCCGAGACTCGGAACTCGGAACTCGGAACTCAAAACTCAACACAAAACTCATTAAGAGGATACACATTTTTCTAGAAATTCGAAACCCACACATTCTTATGATTTTCAAGTTTTGAATCTCGAGTTTTGAATCTCGAGTGTGGAGTCTCGAATCATCAAGTCCCGAGTTCCGAGTTCCGAGTGCCGAACCCCGAACCCCGAGACTCGGAACTCGGAACTCAAAACTCACCACTCAGAACTCATACATTTTTACAAGTTTCGAGTTGAGTGAAAAAAATACAAATTTAAGGTGATATACATCTTTACGAATTTCAAGTACCGAGTCCCGAGTCCCGAACCCCGGAGACTCGGGACTCGGGACTTCATGATTCTAGACTCGACACTCGACATTCGAGATTTGGATTGGCAGAGGTAACATTCATTGAAACACATTGTATATACATTTATCACTATGCATTTATGTAGCCATGTCAGTATCCTCAACCTTCACCTCAAGCTTCACCTCAACATCCATGTCATTGTCAGAATCATATTCTGGGACAAGGTTGCCCGGATCACCCGGGTCCACATTTTCGCCGGGTGTATGTGGACCCTCTGGATCAACAACTTCATTGGACTCAAACAAGAGACCCTCAATGGAAGATGCATCCTCGAATTTCGGGGGTGTGGGTGTCATCTCTGCCGTCGACAAATCAATGAGAGGAGGGAGTGCGGACTTGGGGGGTGACATGGACATGGGGACGGATTGATCAAGCAACAAAGATGTTGCATTGGCAGGAAGGTCGGGAAGTGGAAATGAGGGGTGCCGGTCGACGATTTCACGCCTCAGGCCTTCATGGAGGCATTGCAGGGTATCAAACTTACCATCCTGCTCTACCACACGAGCCTTGAGAATAGCGATTTGAGCTGCAGCATCCCGAATCACAATCGCCATGCCATGGAGATCCGGCATGGGCACATCGAGTGCTGCACGAGGGACTGCCGAACTCGATGACGGAAGTGCTACAAGGGAGAAATAAGGTCAGATGGTCATGAACAAAAGCTCGGGTGACTTACGAGCAGGGGCAGGTGCAGGTGCAGGTGCAGGTGCAGGTGCCTTGATGGCAGTGATGGTCTTGCTGCAACCACGCGTCTGGGTCTTGGGGGTTGTCGCAGCAGTGACAGCCGGAGTGCCGGACAGGCCATGAGACTGACTGTGAGTTCGGGCCTTCGATTGCGAGGCGGGGGGAGCTTTGGAGGGAGCCTTGGAAGGTGTCCTGGACCTCGCCCTCCGGGTGGTAGAGGGAGCTCGAGTGCGTGTGGGCGGGGATCCCAGAGTTGCGGAGATGCACTTGATCTTCTTGGTCGAGCAGTAGACACACGACAGGCACGGGTTTCTGGTCCTCTTGTCGAAACGAGTTGCGCAGGGCCATTCTAGCTTGTTGCAAGCATGGAATGGGTTGTTCTGTGGGTTCCGTTAGTTCATGAATGTACGTCAAATTGATCAAAGTACTCACCGGTCCAGGAATGAGGATATCCCCTATTTCGACGACTGCTGGTGCCTCCACCGGTGAGTCGGGAGTCGGTTGGGAGGGCTCGATGACTGCCAAGGCGACTCCCAGAAATCGCCTGATACATTGTTAGCATACACCCGAGTCCAGGACGCATAAACCCAGACTTACTTGTGGCATGGCCGAACAGTGTTTCTTTGTTGGCACCCGGGGTGAGCGAGGCGAGTTGGAGTCCTTGCAACAATTTTGGAGCGGCGGGGGAAGGACGACCTCCAGCACGCCACGTGAAACCGGCTATGAAAAATGTGAGACACTGAAAAAAACGAGACCCGGACGACATACCTTGATAATCGGTTCATCATCATCTTCCAACTCCAGAAGGGGCCTTTGACTTCACCACTTCGAGTCGACTTCCTACGCTTGGTGACTCTTCATTGCCGACTTCGGGTGTTGGGAGGAGACTTCCTCTTCCTACTCCCTTCTGCCTCAGGCTCCGAGTCGACAACGACGGCCTTACCTTTCCCCTTGTCCCGGTACTCGGTGGTGGGGTTGGTGGACGAACCAGGGACATTGCTGGCAACGACGGGGGGGAGGGAAGGTCGACTGGAATTGAACCTGTCGAAGGAGGAGCAGCGACTGGCAGATCAAAGGTGGTCACCTAACGCCTCCCAGGCCACGATCTTGGAGCGCCAGCTGTGCTTCAACAGACGGTGATTCGTCATACCCGATGCTGTGCCAGTTGGGCCAGACCTTGGGGAGTCATGCCCCGGACTCGGATTAACTCCTTGGAGCACGAAAAGCACGAGGCGGGGAATGTGGGTGAAGTCGCATACCTTGACTATATCAGCCTGCCTGCATGTTAGAGAGAAAACACACAAAGAAAGTGCTACATACCACGAGTGCACCGACCTGGGTCAGAGCAAAGTGGCTTTGACCCGGGGGAATGTGCCGAGCGCGCTGATGATGGCCATGATCTGGCAGTGATTGCCTTGAGGTCGGTCAAAGAGGTGTCAACTGGAGTAGACATGATGATTGAGTCGAGATATTTAAAGATCTTGAAATCAGGTTGAAATCAGTTATCGCAAGGATGAAGTTTCAAAAGAAACAAGACATTGCATGGGACGATCGATAAAATCGTTGATTGTTTGTCTTTGTTTTTCGGTCAATTGTCAGTTTTGTGTTAACTTCGAAGTTTTTTCAATTATCAGTCCCTGTCTATCAGTTCCCACACAACATGAGCTCTCATCCAGCGTTGATTTAATGAAC
>JABCPV010000324.1:0-39501 GCA_016584345.1 Suillus ampliporus
CCGCCGTCGTAGAAGCTGGGTTGTCGTCAGTAAAAGCTGGCGAGAGAGTGATAGGCATGCAAGGACTCACGCGATCTCCTCGCTCTCTCTCCCAACGCGTCCAACACCAGCTCTATACTCGCCTTCCAGACGGGCTTCGACGGCTGCAAGACGACCAAAGGCAGGTGTTACGGCGCGGAGGATCTGGGTGCGTCGTTCGGTAAGTGAATGATGGAGGGAGGCAAGGACTGACCTTGGCGGTAACATAATAATTGATGAAAAGCAATACGGTGCCTCTAAAGCCGAGAGATCTTGCGAGTTGTGAGGTGAAGAGGAGGAGATCGAGGGAGGGTTTCATGAGATTGCCACTGGAAGGAGTGAGTTATCTCTGGTAGGTAGTGGATGAAGGACTTACTAGATACCAGCGACGCTGTCTGCCCAAGCTTCGACGTCTGCTGTGATGTACTGGTCGATGCCCTGGAGGGGAACGCGGTAGTAGCGGAGATGGGGAGCGGAGGAGAGGTAGAGGTCATGGATGTAACGAGTCAAGCGGGTTCTGAACTTGAGGGAGAGTGTTGACTGGAGGTGGCGAATCTGGGGAAAGTGTGTATATGAACGGGGATGGAATGAAAGTGAGGTTTGGGGCGTACCATAGAGTTTGTATATATGCTTGGTATTGCGAGGGCGAACCATAGAGCGAGACCGGTCAAGAAACCCTTGCCATCTGCACTGACCAAGTCTCTTACGATGCGACCATCGAGACGAGCGACAGCGATACTTAGCACGGTGCGGAGGACTAGGAAGATAGAGTGAGCAGTGATGAGGAGGGCTTCACGAGTATAAAGGGAAGGGAGAACGATGCGCAGGAGTGAACGGAGTTGGTGCAGGAAGGGACGACCGAGTGCTGGATTGGAACTGGCAGGAGGGAGAGCAAAGTACCGCGCGAGATCTGGTTGGGTGTCTGTTGAGCTTGAGAATGGTTTGAAGAGATTAGAGCGAAGAATGAGCAACGATGCAATAAGAACAAGCAGCGGTCGTCGTCGCGATGCCAGCTTCGAGAATACAGCCATGCTCGCTGTAACGGACGATGAGCAACTTCACATGTGATTACAACCGGTGTTGGAAACATGGCGCTCGATACTAACGAGACGACCCCGTGATCGCATTCCAAACTCATCCAGTCTGAGCGACTAAGTAATGGTCCCTCATCTCATTCCCTGCCTTCGAAGCAATTATTATCCTCGTGGGGCATTGCAGCATAGTGTGTCAAATTTATGTCCTATGTACTAACAGTACGTTAATTCCGCCGCCCTCCAATATATTTGTGAACGTGCATGAGCAAGTACCACAATATTTCTTACGCATGATGAAAGGCTGAAGAGAGTTCGACAGTATCTTCAAGGCGAGTCACGTCAGATTTATCGACATGAACAGCGTGCTTGCCAGCCCATTCCAAAATTTTCTCATAGTTCCTGCATTGATGACGGGTGTTAAAGTTAGGGTAGGGGCTCTTGTGCCCCTCCACCCAGTCCCATGTGATCATCGTTACCTCGGCATTGCACATAATATTCTGTCTGATCATTTCGATGCAGTGATCTGAAATGTACATCATAAGCAAGAGGGGTGGAATAGGTATGAAAGATTGTTTACCAAGATGCATACGGACGATGTGGGGGGCATTCTGGAACGAAGGTTCGATAGGCTCATAATACTCGATCCAAGAGGCTTTGCGAAGCAAGTTCTACAGAAGTGTGAGCCAAGAATCTCTCGATGTAATATAGCTTACCAGACAATGCATTTGGTGAGTGGCTTCCAAGGATACCATGAAACCTCCACCAAATTTCTCCGCATACTTGACTTTGGAAGGTGAGTCTACTTCACCGGCTTTGAGCACCTCCTCAAGCGTCATTCGAGTTGGTAACACTGGGGTTCATGGAGGTGAATTACTATGAACTAATATAATGGAACGACGCACCATCATGAGATATTCTAGCCCAAGCAGCATCGATCTCTGGGGAAGGGGGGCCACGATAGATAGAAGGATAGTCAAGGGTTCCGTTAAACCTCACAGTAATGGACTCGACAGCATCACTTGCTGGAGCTATGATGTATCCTTAGACTATACGTCTACCATTCGACGATGTCTGTTCACTCACAGTATATAGGGATGTCGTCGCGCAAGCGAGCGGAAGGCGTGCCCATCCATAGGGCAAAAAAGAGGATCGATGTGCATATAAGCGCGGCGTGGCTCAACACAGGCCACAAGCAAAGGATACGCGAGTTGAGACGAGGTTCTGCACCAGCCATTTCTGCACCACCAAACGGTGCCTCGTTATCATCGTCGACAGCATCGACAGTAGAGTACTGTGAGGAGTCTTTGACCATGGCCCTTTGGGAACTCTGTTTGCCAACTTTGCGGGGGGGACACAACTTGAAGCACTTTCAAACACTTCGGTTTGGGTCTAGGAGCCCTTGGTATGGAAACAGGAGGGATTTTTAGGGCACGGCACCTGTCCTAAGCGCTGCAGACATGAAAGCTAGAGTTATACATGCATGTGGCCGCTCTCGCACCTCGATGACCTCACGGCACGAACGTACGCAGTACTGATCTAACAATCAAAAAACGTTCCAGACAAAGTTCCAAATTCCACGGGACGCTAGCCATACTTAGTCTGGGACCATTGTGGAGAACCCGGGCGACTTGGACTACTTGGGCGCCGTCCTATCGGAGGTGTACTTACTCGGGTACTTACCTCATGAACGCGGAGGCGATCAGTCATACTTATGTAAAGTTAGACTCGGCCCTTCTTCGTACTGAATAAGTAACTTTATTGAGTACGAAGAACCTCTAGCAAGGAATCTTCGGTTCCAGGTTGGGATTTAGTAGTATTACTGGCGCGATGCACTCTTACTTATTCTGCAAGTGTTCCAAACGCCCCGACCGTCTCGTTCACACTCGACCCACTAACTGCAGATCGAGTTAGTATGCGCAAGGAATATTCAACTCCGTATTCTCCTGTCGACGATCGTGACGATGCAAACCTTCTTGACAGTGGCACAGAAACCAGACCTCCAAAATCCCGCTTCCTCTACCTATGGCCATGGCTAAGCCATGGTGTGCTGATGTCTATAACGATGCTTTTCTTCATGCTATGGGTGCGAGCGCCATCGATCGATGATGTGGTTCTATACTGTAGGTGGACAGATAGCGTCAACGCACGGGACCTTACTCACGTCTGACACAGCTCCAGCGAACGAAGCCATCGAATCCATCGGTATTATAAGATTCAACGGAAGTCTGGGCGCTCCTTCCATATATCGTGGCAGTCCGTCCCCAGAAATCGACGCTGCTTGGAATAGGATATCAGTCGATGGTCGCACCTCGCTTCACTCCCCTCATCCGCAATGACTGACAATATATATTACAGCGCGCCCAGTTCGTATGACACTCGAGCAACTTCTCAGAACAGGGGAGAAACCTTCTCCCGTCATGGCTAGGTATCCGGATGAATATGGCGGAGGTTACATGGCAACAGTAGAAGTCATTCACCAGCTCCATTGTATAGTCAGTCGTAATAAAAAGGAGGCAGTGAATATTCACTCACTCCCCTGCAGGACATGCTTCGCAGAGTCAGCTGGGGCGACCATTATAAATCCTCTGGTCATGATTTCCACGAATCTCCCGAAGACTTCCGCATTCATCTCGGTACGCATAGCACCGTTTCCTGCCCTGCCCTGCCCACATCCCGCTTATATCGTACCTCAGACCATTGCATCGAAATGCTCAGACAGATCATCATGTGTCGTGGTGACGTTACAATGCTCACTTACGATTGGGTGAAGGGGGCCAAAGATCCTTTCCCTAACTTCAACATTCCTCACCGATGCAGAAACTTTGAGAAAGTCTTGGATTGGGTGGATGAGCACCGTGTTTTCGTCCCTAAATCCAAGGTGGTCCGCTTGGAGGATAACGTCGACCTGCCTTCCCCTCCTTGATTGCAGCCTAGATAGATTCTCTCCTGATAACGGGTTCTCGTGTAGGTCACGATATGACGGAGTCGGTGTATAACTACTATACTACAAAGGTTCTTGAGCCTCGAAATTCTACTTCGTCACGCGACTTTCACTGATTTCCTTTTTGGTGGCACCCATGTAAAAATAATGACATTACCTCCAAATCATAACGGTCTCGATTGGGTTGCAGGCTGGTTTCTACCGCTGTGTCGAGAGAGAGGGCGGCGTCCGAGACTCTGAACTCGTAAGTACTTAAAGCAGTACCTAAGCCACAGGTTTTGTTTGGAAAGGCCTTCAAGAATCAGGAAACCACAAATCATCGGGCATCTACGGACGCCTGAGCTTTCCCGAAAGCAAGGATTCATATACCAGTGTGAGCGCTTTTCACCCAAACCACATTTTTAGGATAAGTTGCTGATGCAGATCCGTTAACTGGGCTAAGCTTGAGTCGTTCCATGCCAGCATAACCTAGAAGCAATTTTCTTTGCAGAACTTTGACAAAGAACTTGAAGTAGCAAGCGTCTAGTAGCTTGAATCGGTTAGGCTATAAGTTCATAATTCAGAACGGGCGCCTGGCAGCCTATGCTTACATCGATTACCTATAGCGAAGTGGCCATCAGGAAAATCGCACCTTGCTTGTTTTGGCACTTATCACTACTTTTCAACAATGTAGCTGCTTAGGGACTAGTAGGGAGAGCATTTATGTCGAAAACTTCTTGCCACTGTTTCAGCATTTCCACTTGACCACAACAAGTTACTAATGGTTGTTCTGATGTTGTCAAATGAGCTTTTAAAGTATAAAAAAACATTTTGTTGCACTCAAGTTGAAGGTGGTAGCTAGTTCAAGAAAAATAAGTAGGTCCATGAGCATCAGGAAAAAATCATGTGACTACAGCCGATTACGGGCGCTATATACTAGCGCTATATAGTACTATAGTTTACATTACATAGCCCGCTGGAGTGCCTGTAGTCACATGATTTTTTCCTGATGCATGGTCGATTTCCTGAAAGTGCTCTCGTGCCACGTCCCCGAACTAAATATCTCCGCGCACTCGCATTCAGTTGCAAACCGAGTTGCATCCGGCACGCTCCCTGCTTCACTACCGATTAGCCTGCAACCACCTCTCTATGTACTAGACCCGGGTCGCTACCGGCCAATTCACTTTCAGGAGATCTGGTTAGGCTTGAGTTAGCCAGGACCTACAGGCTCCCGCGACGGCTAATGGTGAATTTCGCTTTAGATATTGTGAGTGCTTGAACAGCAATTAACAGCAACTACAATAGAGCGAGCGAGCCGCGAAGAACTCATACTGTAAGGAATCCTACTCCAGTCCGTCCTGCCCACAGATTTTGAAGGAACGTGGACTTCGTACCAATTTCTTTGAACCTTACATAGCGAGGGGCATTTTTGTCTAGCTTGAGTTGGTTAGTCGTTTATTCAGAACGGATCCCACCCTATGCTTACATCGATTACATATAAAGGATCTGCAGGTGTTCGTGCCATATCCCCAACGAAGTGGCTCGGCTAGAGAGCCCGATCGGTCACACCATTCGTCAGACCACTTACTCCCCGCTGATCGCATAGGGTTAGTAGTAACGCATCCTGTACAGCTCCAGAAGAGTAAGCGGTCGAGGTAGCCCCCTGATCTGAGAGCTTTTGCAGGTTCAAAACCGCTGCCATCCCGCGGCCCAACCAGTGAGCCACCGATATTCCCATATTTTGTAAGCCGAAATGCTCTTTCCTACACATGACGTTATAAAACAATATAAAGTCATGTCAAGTCATGTCAAGTCATGTAAAGTCATGTAAAGTCATGTCAGGTCATGTAAAGCAATATATAAGTCTGAACCGAGCGTGAATTGGCGTGATTACACTGCTTTAGATTGCTATATATTACCCCCGCCCGCCCGCTTCTCTAGCCCTAGCACTCAACCTTGGGTACATTAGACTTAGCATGTGCTAAGGAGGTGGTCTGCCAGGTGACGCTCGGCAGGACACTTCGAACCGTATCCGTCCAACTTGAACTTCATCTCTTAGAAGTGGATCCAAAATTATAACATGTTGGAAGGTAAGCCGAGCCATGATGGCATGACAGTCTATCTTCACACCAAATTGGGACAATTGTTACAACAAGAGACGCAAATGAAAGTTTGTGCTAACCAGGCAAGTTGGACATGAGCCACGATTTCAGAGCCCGTGGATATCCTGACCTCGTTTCGATCGGGCGATTTAAGCGAACCTGTAACAACGTATATAAGCCCTTGCGATTCTGATGAGGTCTATCGAACATTGACACGGTGGTCATTCCTCTCGATTATAACTTGAACCATGCAGCTCTCCCTTATTTTCAGCACCCTCGTGTCCTTTGTCGCTCTTGCTGTGGCTTATCCCACAAATTGTGAGCACTTATGCATCGCTCAAGTGAGCGAGACTGATATGCCACACAGCTTTGACGGAACGCGAGGAACTCGACTCCAACCTATTCGGGTACGACATTTACTCTGACGAGCCTGGCAAGCGTTGTGAGCACTT
Source organism: Suillus ampliporus (assembly GCA_016584345.1). Lineage (NCBI taxonomy): Eukaryota > Fungi > Basidiomycota > Agaricomycetes > Boletales > Suillaceae > Suillus > Suillus ampliporus. Next base: position 6,527 of record JABCPV010000324.1, read on the forward strand.
ATGCCACCACGCAAGTGAACGAGACTGATATGCCACGTAGCTTTGACGGAACGCGAGGAACTCGACTCCAACCTATTCGAGTACGACATTTACTCTGACGAGCCTGGCAAGCGTTGTGAGCACTTAGGCCACCACTCGAGTGAACGAGACTGATGTGCCACGCAGCTTTGACGGAACGCGAGGAACTCGAGTACTCTGGTGAGACCGAGATGCATGGGGAGTAATCATCTTCGAAAGAGGGAGTACTGTTCTTTTTTCGTGACCACTGTACGTGACAGTAGTACTTTTCAGCTGTAGGATGAAGGAGGTGTCGTGATAGTGTGTCTGGCACTTGTAGTTTGTCGATTTTTTTTGTTGTGCTCGTCATTGAGTTCACTTCCCAGTTTTTTGTATCAGCTTCTCGGTTGAAGCCTCAGGCCTGATTGATGAAGGTCTGACAAGATGCGTTGTGTTGCAGGGTTGACTGTGGTGGATGATCGTACCAGGTGCATGTGGTTCGCTGTGCACAGAATGAAGAATATACGACGGGCGTCTATCAAAGGGCAGTGATGATGGAAGAAGCTAAATGGATCCATGCCGGAGCCGCGTGGTACGGAGCCAATGAGAACCGTGGATAAACGCGTTGGGTTATGGGCAGAAGGTCAACACTACTCACCACACACAAGATCCACGACGGAACGATATCCCAAACGTATGGTCCTCGTCAACTTCAAATGCTACTGACGTCCATCTCTCTGCCTAGGTCAACGCGAGATGTCAGGGGTGCCTGATGCAGCAAGAGATGCGAATCTCACTTTGAGAGGGCAGTCGGCGCCGGCGCAGACAACGCGAGGGCAACTGACGCCAACACGGATGATGGAAGGGCACACACATGGAGTGAGCGCATCTGCGTTCTTCAAAGATGGTCGACGGATCGTCACTGGTTCAGCCGATAGAACCCTACGAATATGGGACGTGGAGAAAGGAGTATCGGTAGGAAGGCCAATCGAGGGACACAAGGACTCGGTGTGGTCAGTCGCAGTATCTCCAGACGACAGGCGAATTGCGAGCGGTAGTGATGATAGAACCATCATCATCTGGGACGTCGAGAGCAAGCAGATGGTATTGGGTCCGCTGGTGAAGCATACAGGCTGGGTGTACTCGGTGTGCTTCTCTCCCGATGGCAAGAGACTCGCAAGCGGGTCGGAGGATAAAACAGTTGTTGTATGGAATGCGGAGACTGGCACTGTCCTCGCAACACTCAAAGGTCATCTTGATTCGGTGTCGAGTGTTGCATTCAGCCCAGATGGGCTAAAATTAGCCACCGGATCATTGCGTATCATCCGGGTTTGGCGCACCGATGACGCCGAGCTTCTTCTCGAGATCAACACTCACTCAAATTGGATTCGAAGTATTGTGTGGCGGCCAGAAACTTGTCTCTGCATCGTACGAAAAAACAGTGAGGTTCTGGAACTCGTCGAATGGAAAGCAGATCGGTCACACAGACTACATCTACTTCCTCGCCATCTCTTCTGATGGCTCCTTCATTGCCACTGCCTCGGACGACAGGACTGTGCGGCTGTGGAGCACAAAGACACACCAGCACATAGGACAGCCACTCGACCACTCCAACTCGGTTTCCTGCGTCACAATTTCTCCCAATGGAAATCTGCTCGTGACTGGAGGCGGCGATGGGAAGGTTCGGGTCTGGTTTATCATGGAGACAGTTGAGGTGGGGGAAAGGATAAATGACTATAAAGAAGCACAGCGATGGCTACTCCTTACTCTCGGTGACCCCCAGGTACGCTCTCACCCATTATTTTCCTGCTCATCAGTCCCCTCACATTGTTCTTGGCGGCAACACACAGCCGCGCAATCACGACACCAACAACGATCTCTCTGCAAATAACGATACTGCAAGTAATGGTTCTTCGCAAAGTCACCAAGGGTCTGGCTGTGACAAGATCCACTCATTATTTGACGTGGGCCATCTGCCTTCAATGCGTGTCTTATCACAAACTGGCTTCCTGTAGATCCCTACTATAAACACGCGGGTCCGCAATGCATGCATTACTGGGGACCTGCATACCGCTGAAGATCTTCTGACCCAAGAAATCCACGCAGATGACAACAACCACGGCTCATATGTCATTCGATCAGTTGTGAGGGCGCGGAACTCCCAGTGGGACAAGGCGCTTCTAGACTCAAACATGGTCAGACCCTCTGCATATCATGATGCTGTTGACATTGACTCTGCTTGACAACACAGTCCATTGCAATCCAACCTCGTTATTGGGCTACATTTCCAAGGGCATCGCCCTCTGCGGCAGCGAGCAGCTCTTGGACGCGATGGAAGCTTTCGATCTTGCTTGCGTATATTCGGATCGTCATCCGATTACCGTCGACTTTTTACTATTGATCAAGGTACCCTCACCACCATTTCATAGTCACTCTGGTCATACTAAGACTCCGATGACATTTTATCCAGGCTGTTGCACTTTTCAATGCCAATCGCCACGATCAGGCAAGGCGGCGAGTTCAAGGCCTCGCCAGCACTTGTCAACACTCAGATACACTTCCGTGCAGAGTTGTCAACGTGAGTTTCATGCCAGCTTACGAGTTTTCTCACTCTTGAATACACTTGTCAGTTGTATCTATATGTACAGCTTGCTATCATTACTTTCGAGGACGGGCAGTACAGCGAAGCCGCTGATCGACTCAGCGAATGTATTCCCTGTGTAACCGACTTGTTCTCTCGCGGAGCACTTTTTGAACCTAGATTAAAGATATTTACTGTAGTGCGTCACTACGAGGCCACATAATACACATTCACTAATTTATGATGTGCGCTGGACAGCTCTTCGGCTGGGACTTGGATTCCTTATGGAAAACTGTCAACCAAACATGGTGCGAAGTGTTCCTCCGTGCCGATCGCCTGATCGAAGCGGTCAAATCTCACCAATACATGATGCACATCATTCACGAGGATGCAAAGGACAACTACCTCGAATGGTCTACTGGTGAGTGTTTTTTGGGCATAGACGACTTGAATATTGACACTTACTCGGGAGTCGTTTAGCCTTCAAGAGAAGCTGCACTTCGCGCTGCGTCGCAAAAGGAGACGAGGCTGTGGCTGCGGGCAATTATGAGAAAGCTATTGAACTGTATTCAGCAGCGATCGCGCCGGACTCCTCATGCGAATCCTTCTTTGCACACCGCAGTAAGGCAAATTTACAACGAAACCTCTATGTGGAGGCACTTTACGATGCGGAAAAGGTGTGGATTATATCCATCATTTGTCTAGCAATTGTCCTGATGCCGGCCATGCATAGGTCATCGAACTCGATCCTTCCTCCGTCCTGGGGAACACACTGGTTCACTTGGGAAACGGTGGACGCGAGCGTGACTGTGACTGTGTTGTTTGACCCCGGCGCAGAGGACAAGTTTAGGCAATACTGATCTTGAAGGCGCTGCTTATCTTGAAGTTATGAGCGACAGTAACTCGATAGTCAATTTTTATGAAATCATTGAAATGAACTTGTACCGTAAGCCGGGCTTCTACTCGGCCATCAACCCCTGCACTTGGCGTAACGATCTGAATATTCTTTGATCCACAGTGCCTTCTCATTTGTTCATCTAGGGATCACATTGTATATTTACCAGATATCAATCACAGATTACGAAGCAGAGATGATCCATCTCAGAGGCTCTGAAAGTTCATGCTTCGATGCATCGTGATCATCGCACTACACGAGTGTAGAACGCCTTGTATTAGTTCTATGATGTGATGAGTCGGCTATGAGCAAGACAGATAGTGAGAAGGTGCACATGATGTGACTGACACTGATGATTAGGGCAGAGATTAGAGGTGTACTTGGGAGCCCGGGCGGGACAGGTGAGTCGTCGATCTCCCCTATCTTCCATGTCTGAATTTTCTGGCGTCATGTGGACAGAATGAGACCTTCAATGTCCTTTTACACTCCCTGGCCCTGAGCCAGCGAGGTGGAGAGTGCCGTTGTTCATCAGATGAGAATCATCGAGACAGCATTCTTTTCGATGATCACATTAACATAGGCCTGTGTTGGATGGATGAACGGACCCCTGCTGTGGTGGCGGCAGGAAACACTAAGAAAGATCGGGCGAGAACTAACAGGACAAAACCGTGAAATTGATAGCGTGATACAGGAGAGCAATATGGTGGTATGTAGGAGACCCGAGTCTGCGATAACAAAGGACATTACGATGATATAAGGGGATCGAACAGTCACGTGGAATGATATTCGTAAGCAGCAGGCTTACAATGAACTTCTTAACTAATGCACGTGTGGCAAAAAGATCCGGAGAACGGCATCGCACAGTGCTTTGATCTTTCACGGTGTTCAAACATTCAGCGCGTGCAACTGCTGTGCAGTTTCACGATCAACATCCAGTTTCATTCAAACGATGACACTGGATTGACGTCCCCTTTCTACTTCACTTCATGCGGAATCACTTACTTCCGTCAATCAAGGCAGGAACCGATATCATCGCTATGACACTCATTTCGGTCACAAAGACGCCGGATGGTGCTATATCTACTATGAATTGCCTCATCATACGCCCACTAAGTTCGTCACTCACTCACATCCATCCTTCAACAGTATGACCCTAATCTCAAATGATCCCAGTTGGTGGCCGTCCATCAATGCAGATCGTATCGCCAGCTATTTTGCAGGTTTGTGGTGCATCTGTTGGATGATGACCGCGATGTGTCGATCTAACCTTGACTGCGGTTTCGTAGTTGCCGCCTTTGCTGGACTGATCTACGATTGTGGTGAGCAAGACAGTATTGATGAGCCGCTGATATCCTTATGATATTTCCAGTTCTAACATTCGGCCAAGAGGTAAGTTGATGTCATTACTGCATCAGTCATGTCGCTAAGAATGGTTTCATAGGTCGAACTGATTTGGGTGAGCAGAGTCTCACGTCAAAGGAACAACTTGAACAACAGTTAATTTGCGGCAGAGGCAACGCTGGTCCCTGATGACCTTTCTGTATCTGAGTGTATGTAGCTCGTGTTATAAGCATGGTTTGCAAGTTGTACTGACTTGACAATATCATAGGTGCGGTATCTTGGAATAATATTTGTTGTGTATGTTTGGAAGGCTAAGCAACTGGTGTTGTGCTAATTAGCCATCTCTAACAATCAGCCTCAACATTATGAGTATGCTTCCTGAGATTCACCGTGCTTGTGTCTTCTGACCAGCGGCATACAGACAGTGTCCCGACAATCCCGCTGACTGATGTAGTGAGTATTCTGCACCAATGACCGCTGTTTCCATCCAATTGACTGCACTCCCATGTAGGGGTGAGTGAGATTCTTGACTGGCTTGTTTGTTCAATACGATCACTGCCACAGGTGTAAGTTTCTTTGGAGTGCGTCATCCCCCGAGGCTGGTCGCTAACTGGATTTGTCAGGCCTTATTATGTACATCTCATACAATTGGACGAGTCCCGTCGTAAACGCAATCCTGGGTGGTGAGCTACACAGCTGCAATATCTCAGTGACATTGACTTAACTAAAACATCATGCAAGTCATAATGATCACTCGGTTACACGCCATGTATCAGCGATCCAGACAGGTGCTGAAACTTGTCATTGTTGTCTTCCTGTTTGTCAATCTTTTTTGTGGGGTGGTGGCCGCCATATCAATGAGGAATATTTCAGGGGGTAAGTTTAATTATGGATGAAATAACCGAGCTCATTGGCAAATCCCAGAGGAGCTCATTCTCTCCAACACATATCAATGCGATATCACCTTTGAGGGAGATGTCACCACTTCTGTATTCCATTGCTTGGATATTCAGCACTGTATGGGAGGTCCTCGTACTGTGTCTTGCAGTCTGGATTGCCATAAAACACTTCCGTGAACTGCGACGAGAATCGGCTGGAGGGATTATCGGGGACTGTTTCACGGTGTTAATGAAAACTCATGTGGGTTACTTTGCGAGGTGAGCTCATAATGTGAATGTGGTTCGCCTTTCCGCTGAAGTTCCGCGCCCGCTAGCTTTGTTGCTGTTTCTGTCTTCACACTTTTTCTTGACTTTTCACCGATCTTAGAGGTATGTCGAACTCTTGCTGATCTCTGCATGCGACCACGGTTCATCATTTTTATAGGAAGCATCTTCCCTGCAAGCTGGGATTTTTAATGGTTTTCTTTCCATTTTCGATATTGTGCAGATGTTTGTGTTGGGACCACGCCTGATCCTTGGCGTTCGAGAACATCACGCCAAGCTTGTGGCCGACTCCGACACAGCAACTGGCATGACTTCCATTGCTTTTCAGGAGCGCGTGCATGTGTCAACAAGCAGCAGTGTGTAGCACAGGAGATGCTCGTTGTAATTGACACTCGTCGGTACTCTGCAGGAAGTGAGAGAATTACTTTTTTTCGTTCCAATTTTCGTCATGGTACATATTTATATTATTTGGTTTCTGGAGGGTACTTATTTGAGTTATTTGATGTTCTGAAGTAGATTTGAAAGAGAAATGTCTTCACATCCAATCACTTATTGCATCACCACTCTTGATAGCTGCCCACCCACACTTGCATAGAGTGGTAAGCTGAAACCATGTAGAACGTCTCGCAACTTTAAATTTTCCACTTATGCTGATCAAAACACACGGGTTCACAGCACTGAAGAAGTAGTGTCACTGCTGTTTTGTCCTTACTGACACTGCTAGCAGATCCTATTCCAGACACAAGTTGGAGTGTGACTGTGTTGTTCGGACAGGGGAACATTGCATAGGAAGAGGTGGTGCAGTGAATGAGCCCATTCAGTCACATAGTCTGTATTATACAGGCAGCCAAGGTTGAAAATATGCTGTTCCACACAGGCCAGCAGATGCTGGCCAATCAAATGTTTTTGCCCGTGCATAGTGCTGCCGAAGTCCAGTTCGGGTCTGGTTCTTGAGCCTCTAAATGCAAACACCAAACCGGACCATCGGTTGCATTCAGGCAAGGAGGGCGAATGCTGGACCAGACCCTTATGAACATGTTTGCAAGCATTCAGTTCAAGTTCAGAATGCAGTTCGAAACACTCAAACACTACATATAAATTGACAAAAATTGTAAGAAATACATGAAAACTTCGATGTAAATGAGTAGCTAGATTTCGTCCATGGCAGAGTATTCACAAGCAGCAGCAAACTCAGCTTGAACTGTTGCAGATATATGGCCTTGACGGTACCCGCTCTTCAATAGCTGAAGGGCCTCAAACATTGTCAGCAACAAAAAATTACGGCAGCACGGTCCCAGTGATGCCTGCCACTCGAAAAAGCTTGTTCAGATGCAACAGCAGAGCCTTGAATAGCAAGGTAATCTTTGGCAATGTGAGAGATGGTGGGATATTGAATGGAATGGTGCTAAAGGCATTTAAGTCAACCTGCAAGGAAACATGATGCAAAAAAACTCATGCCCCACCACGCCACTATATTCTCAACATCCTCTAATGGGGCAGCAAGGTAGTCGTCGAGCTCCTGGCAAGGCCTTCGGTTTGCACTGTCACTTGCGACACAAGTTTTGATGGCATCACACATCCAACTATGGCTGTAGGACCCTTGGCGAGCAAGCGAGGAAGGAGCCATGACAACTGGCTCTGCATCGGTGTGGGGAACACCCCCACTGTAGCCTTGCAGACATACCTTGATGCCATCCTTACCATTGCCTTATCTGCATTTCCGCATTTCTGCATGTCCATCCATCTCACCTGTCTCACCCGTCCGTTCTGTCCGTTCCATGTGTTCCATCCATCATACATCCGTCGCCCATCTGCATCTTCCTGTGCTTGTCCGCTTGTCCGCATGTTTGCATGTCCGCACTTCTGTTTGCCCAATCCATCTGTCCATGTCCGTCTATCCTCATTGGTAAGTTTTCCAATCACCTGTCACTATTTTCATAAAGATCCCGTCGTATTATGTACCCTTTCTGCTACTCGGACCCAGATGCATGTAGAGTGCTCTAAATGCAGTACCTGTCCGCCAGGGCACTCCAGATCACTCTCCCTACATATAGACGTGAAAAACATGTAGAATAGGATCGATCCAGACCCGCACTTTATTTCCCACTTTGTTTTCCTCTTAGAAGGATCCACTTTTCTGCTATTCTGACAATGAACACTCTTTGACTTGATCTGAAACGCCTGCATCATCTGCATCGTCCACATCGTCTGCATCGTCCACATTATCCGCATCGTCCGCATCTTCCCACGCCTGTCTGCATCGTCCGCATCTTCCCGCGCTCATCCAGTTTCTCGCATCTACAAATCCTTCATCCTATCTACGATAGGATTGACTCGGGTCATTAGACAGAGTCTAGTTTGTGTTTCTCCTTGCATTTATCGAGGATCACTGCCCAGTAGCAATCCCCTTGGGATGAGTACAAACCTCGCACCCTAGGAACTTATTGACTATAGTAAGCATCATATTTTCCTCATCCACATCGGGCAAGGAATTATGATGATAGTATTTGTCAAGGGCGAAAACCCCAAATCCCAGACTTTCTGGAGTGGATCATACAAAGATTCAAGAGAGGTTCGGACAAGTTCAGACGCATTCAGAACACATTCACAAGTTTCAGGCATCAGCCGAATGCCGAACGTAATAATGTGTCTGGTCCTTACAGTATGCCGAACCTGGGACCGAACCTACAGTCCGGTTCAGAAAGGTTCAGGTCCGAACCGAAGTTCTGAACCAGACTCTGGCAGCACTACCCATGCATAATGTTCAGCTGGCAGGCCCACTGAGAGATGATTTTAACAGCTGGGCCGATAGGTAGTGATGCTTGATATTAACATGTCAGCTGGTGGCCATGAACATTATATGGGCCCATGGGATGGGCATATCAGTTGGCAAATGGTGGTGGAGGAGTGTCTGATGTTGTCAGCTGGGCCCATGTAGAATATAGTGCTTGTGTGTACTGGTTGGCTGATGGTATGTACAGTATCAGTTGGCTGATGACAGGTGTGAAGTCATTGTGTGGGCTCATGGGGAGGAATTCCCAATGCTATCAGATGGGCCCATGGGGCTTGTTGACTGTGGCCATTTTCTGGCCAATGGTCTGTATTACATCAGGTGGGCCCATGTAGAATATGTTGTCTGTGCATATCAGTCGGCAAATGCTGGGTGTGAAGTCATTGTGTGGGCCGATGGAAATGAGTGGCTGGTGCTATTGGCAGGTGGGCTGATGAGAATGAATGGCTGATGCTATCAGGTGGGCCAATGATAAGGGGTCCCTGATGCCATTAGATGGTCCCATGGAGTGTATTGTCTGTAAATATTGGCCAGCTGATAGTCTTTGCCTGTGTGTATCAGTCAGCCAATGGTGAATGTGAAGCCATTGTGTGGGCCCATAGGAAGGAATGTCCAATTCTATCAGGTGGGCCGATGGAACATGTTGCCTGTATGTATTGGTCAGCCAATGGCATGTGTGGTATCAGGTGGGCCCATGAAGGAGCAAAGGTTGACATTTTCAGGTAGCATGGATTGACCTGTGCATATTGGTTGGCCAATGATGGGTGTGAAGCCATCATATGGGCCCATGGGTAGGAATGCCTGATGCTATCAGGCAGGCCCATGGAACTTTATTGGCTGTGGGCATCAGCCAGCCAATGGGACAAATGATGTCAGATGGGCCCATGAACAAGCAATGTTTGATTCTATCAGGTGGGCTGATGCAGGATGTGTTTCCCATGCGTATTGGTCAGCAAATGTCATACAATTCTGATAGTCTCCACTTGGCCAATGGCTTCCATTGTTGCTATTGGTCAATTAGTCACCAGGCAAGATGACTCCAGGCATTCAACAAACAAATTAATCTGCAACCTTATAACAAAAGTAACCATAGTGTACTCTGATATACCATGACATGGCTGTCTAAGCTGAAACTGAGACATCCCAATCTACATCCATGTATTTTGCATACTGTGGCCAAGGTGTCCCCACAAAATTGTGAAGGCTATTGTGCATGAACCATGCCCACACAATCTGATCACTGGTGAATGTGACTCCATGCCTGACAATGTGTCCAGAGCAGCCAACCATGGCACCAGAGTTATATCACAACTGAATACCAAGGTTGGATAGTGTCATGAGCCCATTGCAATAATGGCTGACACTGGTCATGATGTCAAATCCTTCTGGAGCAGATCTTGGATCTTGGTACATCAGGAAAAAACTCATTTGTGGTAGCACCCGCACTAAAAATATAGAACTATCAAGCCCCGATATTGCCACGTAGCAAAATCACTCATCAATGTAGCACAATGGAACTCTGGGCCTGTATATGAGCCACAACACAGTGTACAAAGACCCTGCGGCTCATATATTACACATGTAGACCATGTCGTCGATGTAGCAGTACAAATCTATGTGATACCAGAAGACATACAGAAAGCATTGAGATCTATAAAATGATTAAAAAAGAATGATTGCGATAACTCATAAACATTGTCACTTGTCCACTCCGGGTTGATTTTTGGTCCCCACTTTGGAATGAGATGGCATGGGCGCACAATGTCGTCAAGATGCACAACCGCAACATTATGCTGTAGGCGGCATGCAGAATGTGAGAGTCCTCACAGACCAACGATTGGGTCAAGATCACCGAGAGGCGTAAACCATTCAACGAATGCTAAAGGTCGTTCGTAAGATCCAAACTGTCGAGGGAGGTGAAAAATGACGTGGATTCGAGCAACATGCAGGCCTGCGAGTGATGGTGTAGGGAGCATTCCTATGCTGGGCTCGTATTCATTGATTTTCTGATGTATCATACACCCATCCGACTCTCATCTGTCCCATCCGAGTCCCATCCGACCCTCATCCGACCCATCCGATGCACATCCGCTTTTCGGATGACCTGCAGATACCTTTGGATCTCTTCCTATAGCTTGCACATCCGCTGCATCCATCCTGTCCACATCCATTCGACCTCATTGGTACGTAGTTACGCTCATTTTCTTGTTACTAACTGAACACAGACATACAGTGGCTCAAAAAACTGTCCACATGTTTGCACTATTTTCACTATTTACATTATTGTGTATGAATGAACAGGTATATCTAGAACGTGCCAGTGGGGTATTTTGTAGTACCCCTTCAGGGCAAGATTTCGAGCCCTTACCCGTGGGAATCCATTGTAATATGGTGGAGCTATGAGCATTACAAAATGATGACTCATGCGGACAGTTTTTTGACCCAAATATTTTACACAGATAATCAAGTGTTCTGGTATTTTGTGTGACCTCCCTTGGCTTTAATCACTCCTTCTATCTTTCTAGGCATACTTTCAATCAATTTCTGACAGTCCTCTGCTGTAATATTTCCCTACTCCACTGTGACTCTCTCGCATAACTCCCATACCCCTTTAGGAGGGTGGTCATAGGCTAAAAGCCTCTTCTTGAGTACTCCTGATAGATGTTCAATGATATTAATATTAGGAGATTGTGCTGGCCAGTCAAGGAGATGAATATTGTGCTCTTCAAACCATTCTCTGACTCTCCTGGATGTATGCTTGGGATCATTATCCTATTGAAAAATGATATCTTCTTCATTAATTTCTAATTCTGTCATGCTAGGCAGCAAGTGGTGGTTGAGAATGCCCACATACTGGTCAGCATTCATCCTCCCCTCAACTTCTGCAAGAATTACCACACCATTCTGCTCCATACAGCCCCATACAATTAGAGAACCTCCTCCAAAATTGAGAGTTTCATTAATCTCTCTGTCTGTAAGAGGCCCCCCCTTCTTTTTCCACACATATACCTTCCCATCTGACCCAATTCTATTGATTTTAGTCTCATCTGACCATCTGACCAACTTCCAGTCCTCTACAGTCTAGTGTTGATGGGCTAGGTCAAACACTAGTCTTCTCTTCCTGTAAGTGATGGAAAGAAGAGGCTTTTCTTTTTTGTTACAGCCCTAAGATTGGCTTCCTTAAGGACATTTCTTACTGTTTGTGAAGAAACTGGAGTAGTGATGATGGAATTGATATGATAAGTGACTTGGACAGCATTATTAGCCTTTTCTGTAGTGATATGTTGGATAATGACCCTCGTATCAGTAGAGGTGAGTTTGGATGGACAACCTCCACTGAAGTTTTGCTTGTCTAGGTGACATTCTTTGATGAGCTTAGCTACAGTAGACTTGCATACACCAGTTATAGAGGCTATTTGATGAGTGGAGAGGCCAGCAATAGACAGAGACAGGATATTATCACTTTGAGCAGGGGAGATGACTTTCATAGTGATTATGACTATGATATATGGGACACCCTTTATTATATAATTAGAAATAGGTGTAATAATGTCATAATGACACCACTCCATAATTTATTTAATAGTGACATGGATTTATGGTGTCATAACTCATAATTTATAGAATTTAAATCTAGGGTCAAAAACTGTCTGCATGAGTCATCATTTTGTAATGCTCATAGCTCCACCATATTACAATGGATTCCCACGGGTAAGGGCTCGAAATCTTGCCCTGAAGGGGTACTACAAAATACCCCACTGGCACGTTCTAGATATACCTGTTCATTCATACACAATAATGTAAATAGTGAAAATAGTGCAAACATGCGGACAGTTTTTTGAGCCACTGTATCCTCTCACACTCCACTATTTTCCTTATTTCTTATGGCACAGTCTAGACTCGCTGTCTGTATAAGAAAATACCCTACCCTATAAACTATAGAGATTTCGGAAAACTTATCATGTTACCTCTCCCACTTTTCCTTCTCCTTACCAGAATATCGATGTGACCTATACCCACTATCAATCTAACATCTTATGACTTTCCTTCGAGTTTGAATCACATCCTACGTGCATCTGCAGGTCCAGTCCACCATCCAACAAATCTACAGAGACTACTTCCCAGTAGCAATCCCCTATAAGGTCGAACGTGCTTGTCACTCAAGTGAGGCAGCAGGTAGCAAAGACCCAACTTTGGAGTAGTTCGTAGTATCCCTCTACTCTATTTGTTGTACCCACAATGGGTGAGTGGCCATGGTCATATTCTTGAAACAACTTGAAAGGTGGCTTACCAGTTAAATCCCCTTCCCTTGCAGCCGGAGAGGCTGCATCCTCGAAACTAAGCAGTGCCATGTCAAACTTTGCTGGTGACCCCTGCTTTTGTGACCGGGGGTTTGCTTTGATGGCAGGTGTAGCATGAATGCGAAAACGTCTCGCAGCCTCGTTTGCACATGTGTTTGGTGGCGCGGTAATCACGACTTGCCTGTATATGTCAAATCGATCGTGCAGCACTGGTTTGAATTCCATTGATGGGATGTGCTTCTGCAAGAAGGTGGTGAGGGATCCCAGAAAATCTGTGGCCCCATGATTCTCAATAATCCGCTCTGCAGAAACACCTGCAAAAGCTGGGGACTTTGCAAGTGTGCGTGTGATGTTGGTGTGAGGGGCTGGGTCGGTGGGAGAGGCCAATGTGGTTGACACAATGGGAGCATGACTTGGAGGCATTGGAGCTTCATTGTCCAAGTCCGAGTCTGAATCCAGTGGTACGTGGTAGTCAGCAGATGGAGCTGTTGATAGCTCATGCAGCCAAGAAAGATATAAGCCTCAAAGGTAGACTGCTTCTTGCCGCTGCAACCAGAGTGCCATCTGCTCCTCATAGTCACACTTATTGCTGGCTCGGTATGCATCCTTTGCAAAATCAATGTGCAGCTGTTCAGGTAATTCCGAATTGAAACCATCCACGGACCTGAATTGCTGAATTGCATAGACGTAGTGGGTGAGCTGGTGGATTTTGGGGATGTTGAAATGTTCGTGAATATCCAGATCGATTAAGACTTGCTTGTTGGTGTGAAAGACGGCAAGTGCACAGTCGAGTCCTGCGAGAGATTCTGGGGTGTGTACTCACAGCTGAGCATAATAGCTGAAATCCAACAAAGCTCGGGCAACCGCCAGTACACATGAAGGAACAGCCCCCGCAAGCAAACCAACAAAAACATGCTGCATTTCCTTATGCTCCGTTCCTGTCCACTGCTTCACCATGGAAATCCCCTTTTTGAAGTGCCGAAGCCCTGGATAATCTGGCATGGCCTTGAAATGAGCATCAATCTCTTCCTCTCTGACTATATCTAGGCACCATTTTACCAGATGGTCTTTGAAAACACCTTTGTGGACCTGATGCAAAAGGTCCGGGGTAAATGTGGCAAATATATTTGAATGAGGCAGGTCAGCCCAGAAAGGTTTGTAAACTGCATGTAGTCCTTGCTCCTCAAATGCGGGAGGATGTTGACCAATTTTCCGGATCTGCAGGGTTTCGTATGTTGATTCTGGATCCCGCAATGCAGACTGTAACGGCTCACCACGCTGGTCAGCAGGAACAATGCAGCAGGGACAGCGATTTTCCTTGCAGCAAGCTACAAGACACTGCTCGGGAAAGTTGGCAATGTAGAATGCGACGATTGGATGGATTCGACAGACACATCCATCAGCGCAGACCATCTCAACACCCATCTGGCCTGCCTTGACCAATGGTTGCAACAATCGAGACATGCAATGATGAAAGAGTCGATAGCCGGCCAGTGAACGTGTATTCTCAGTGAAACATCCAAGCTTTGTTGCAGGTAAGTATCCAATTAAAACCATGGCTCAAGCTGATGTTTGTCTGTGTTTCTCTTTGGCGATATTGCCAATCGACAGGTAGACGGGCCATGCTGACTTATCCCCTCGAAATTGTGACAGTGATGTCTTGTCTGATGCAAGGATGACAGGTGCTATTGTTGCACCCTCAGGTAGTTCACCCTAGATTCATATTTCATGTCAGTTATTTTGATTTTATTGAATGTGCTCAACCTGTTTTTGCCACCACCAGTCTACAGTCTACATATCGTCAATCACCCTCTGTGTGCCAGCGCTATCCTGGTACACCTGCTCAGGTGCGTATGCCATCCAGTCATGAAACAATGGGTTCCCAATCAAATCCTTTATACATTCAACAGGATTATGTGCCTACAACTCGACTTCCTCGGTCATCATAGTGCCATCTTTGCATGGCTGGTTCCCAGTGACGGCTACTTGCTCGCAATGCCAAGCAGTGCCATGTGGAAGGGCATTGACTTTTTTGAGAAATGAACAGTTGTTGTGAAATGAAGGTTTAGTGCGCTTTTGAGTCTAGCGAAGTGATATCAGCAGAATCTCACATGTAGTACATCAACAGACTCACTATCGACAATTTTAAGAACTCGTCTGTTTGCGTTTGACCCAAATTATTGACCAGCCATTCAGCTAATCCCCACTCTTCTTCGTCAGCAAAAGGTGTGAAGGTACTTTCTCCACTTGTGTCTTGATTCATCTGAACTTCTTCGAAGCATGTCATGCTCTCATGAAGCACTTGACCGGCACCAGCATATGCTTCATAGTAGTGTCCCTGCCTGGGATGGTCTTCTTCATCCACGATTTCCTCAACAGTGACACAAGGCCGTTTTGTAGTGTGCGTGCTGTTAGATGTTGACTCCAAACATTGATGATGTGGTGGGACAAATGCATCAGCAAGATGATCATCAATGATTGTGGCCTCATGAAGGATGGTGTTGTCAGCAACTTCATCATCTGATGGACCTGCCTTGTCAAAGACATTGATTGAGGTTGATGACTGGCGAATCATGGCTTCCCACTTCAGTCGACAAGCCTTGCGCTTCACAACATGTTTTTTGACACCACCAAGGGTTGGGATTGGTTTGCCGCAAAAGCTACAATAGTGTTCAAAGGGTGCCATGCTCAGAGTCGACTGGCAAAGATGTGAGACACGACGATGATAACAATTGATTCAGTCAGTGATTTGTGCATTTATTGATCCCACAGCTAATATGACATATATTGCTGTTGTTGCGATGTGGTTTGCAAGGCACATCCAGGTGTGCCCAACTTATATATGCTTGATCATAATCAACAGAGATAAGGTTTGCATTGGTACGTGTTAGCATGTTGCTTGGTCAACAATCTTAGTTAAAAAGGTGTGTTTTTGACCCTCTTCATCACCTGTCTTACCCATCTCACCCATCTCTCTCATCAGGCTTTCACCATTGCCCACCAAATCATGGCTCCTCAAGAGGCTCACTCTGCTACTGGCCACCAACACAAACCAACCGAGAAGGAAAATTATTGCCGTACAGAATCTCACAATGCCGTCCAGCGCAGGCATGGCAAGGTGCAGAATGCTGAGAAGAAAGCCACCAAGGCAGTTCGAGCAGCCTATTGGGCAGATCCAACTCAATTTACAGAGTAACCAGCCGCACTGTTCAGTGATGCTGACAAAGATGAAGACCACATGGTTTTTTTTGTTTTTTTTCTTCCTACAAAGTAACACCGCTGACATCAATGTAGTTTACTGATAAGACGGTTGCAATGAAGCTGACAGCATCCAAAAATTTGACGTTTTGTCAAAAGAAGATTCTCTCAAGTGTTTCTGCCAGCTCAGGCCCTTGCCCTGTTCTCACACCTTGTCGTCAGCAGCCACTTGTCCAAACAAGCAGGAATGATGCAGCTCACTTTAAAGGTATGAATAAATTGCAAGTTTGACCACACCACTAACTAACTTGCATAGGTCCCAAAAGCAGCAACCCAAAGCAGCCCAGTGTCGTAGCAGAGGATGTGTTCGGTATGTATGAAATACAAGTATCACCCCAGAACTAATGAGCTTGAGTAGGACCCAAAAGCAGCAACCCAAAGCAGGCTGGTGTCAGAGCAGATGCATTTGCAGATCTGCCTGAGCTCATCGAAGATGATGATGATTATGAGTCTGACCAGGCTCACAAGGTTGACGGCGAGTTGCTGGATGTGACTGATGATGAGCCGGAGATCACCTCATCTGCGACATCTGGTTCCAAGCATCGTCGAGAAGCTGACTCACCGTGCACTACTCACAATCCCAAGATTCATAAGGATGTTGATGGCTCACGTCAGCACTTGAAAGTGAGCGACTTTAATGACCTCACACAAGAAGTTCTGGCTGTTGCGATCTCCCTTTGTTGCACCCTCATCTGCACCCAAGAACCCTTCCCTGAGACCAGCATCATGGAAACTGAATTCGCACAGATAGCATGGAGTCTGGCATGCAAAAAGACAGTGCTTGATGTAACCCTGTCTCTGACGCTTGTAAAAATGGTGTGTATTGTGTTTCGCAAGTGACACATTAGCTGATGATCGTGGTCCTGAAATTTGCAGATAACCAAACGCACCTCGCATGTGCATGGTGAACTGAAAACCAAGATTTGCTCACTCGCAGGCTCGTTCTATGGCTTCCAAGCAAATGGAGCCAAGGCTGTGATCCAACAAAATTGTGACCATGCAGAGAAACTCAAGGAAGGCTCGCTGTTCACCTACCAAGTAAGTCTTTCTTCATGGCGTCCAGGTTTCAAGCTACAGGTGACATGACTGTGGCAGGATATTGAATCCAGGAAGGGGATTTTTAAGTCTGATCTAATCCAAATGAGTGTGAATGACATGTGGTTTGTGAACCATCAGGATGAGGGTGTGGCGCACAACAAGTACTTCGACCCCATTCCTATCCCTACAGTAGTGCTTGTGCTCACAGCAGTAAGTCTTGCATGCTAGCTAACATGGCTCTCACTGACAACAGGGTATCAGATTGAATGTTGTATCAATGAGTGGATCACTGGCATCAAAGAGGATATCACCTTCTCGTCTGCAAACTATGCCCACATCTTTCGTGATCATGTCGACAGTCTGATGAAGTTCGATGACCACACATACCAGTACAAGCTCCTCGAATACCTTTGCCAAAATTTACATGACACTGCACGGTATGTGGCAATCCGATTTCGTTGATGATAGATGTTCATAGATATTTGCAGCTTCCATTCAGGTGCCGAGTCTCTGGCCACATCGAAGACGGCGCCCAGGGTTTCAGTCTATGCTTTCCAAGAAGCAATCCATGAGTATGAGGAGGAGTTGGATGCTGATCACAACAATGTGCAGGAGAATAAAGATGGGGGCGACAATGGTGTGGTTGATCGTGAGATGGGCGGCGAGGATGGCGAGGAAGTGAACTAGTAACACACTGTGATTGCTCTTGAAAACCAATGTGATTTTTTTTGCTTGTCATGTATCTATGACCTGGATTGGGCAGTACAATAGATCGCAATATTCCAATACATGGCACTACATGTCTACATGGCTACCGAACAATGTAAGCTCGCAGTGAAGTACTGTACCCTCTGTAGTCCCATGTAGAATTGACCTGCGGCTACAGTGGCTTACAGATTGGGGGGAAGACTACAAAGGTATACCAGGTACATAGTCTATGTTCCACTATGTGACCATATACTTTTTTCCTGATGTGAAGAGGGCATTGCTTGTTACAGATGACAGCTGTGCAGTTGAACACTGAGGTCCAAAGTTGCAGATGAGTATATATGTCACTAAGGTCATTTTCTATGGCCCATTGAGTGAGTTTCATCTGTGTGGTGACTGAGGCCCAATACAACTCTGGATGTATCACCCGAAGAGCCACTGAGGCCAGGAGTGCTGAGTGCTGCATGGATATTATGACTGTCGGACCACCTTCCCCCTTCAGGATAGCCAACACCTCAGGGGCAAATATACTGGAGGGTGGAAAACCATAAGGCTGAAACTACTGAGTGAATGCCAGCATTCCAGTGGAAGAAGCAGGTCATCCCTCTTGGTCTTGCTGGAACCAGTAAGGGGCTATGTTGATGCATCCTGGGGTTAGTGGGCAGTGGTCATTCATATGAAAATATCCAGAGAATGTTCTCCACTTGGTTTCTTGACTACTGGTCATGCTTTTCTTGAGATAGCCCATGCCAACTGTGGCTTCTTCCATCTTGGCCTGTTGGGTCAGTGTAAATGTTGGCCCATAAGTGACAATACATAGCCTCACTTGAATCCATGGGCTAATGGCATCTGGAGGGTACCATAAGATGATACAGCCTCCAGAATCCATGAGCACCAAGGGCTTGTCTAACAATTGTTGAGAACCAGGAGGAAATTTTTGCAGCAGAGCCTCTTCATGTTTGTAATCCTCCTGGTGGAGTGTTTGTCAAGGGCTTCATTGTAGTGAATTGTGTCAAGATCAAACTGAACTGTGATGTGTTAGTAAACCCCTAACTGAATGGGAGGAATGACTGACTTGGGTTTGCATAGGCATTGGCGAGAACTTGGGCTAACTGCCAACAAGCAAGCATGGTCAGCACATCCAGTACCAGTGGAGGCAACACCAACTGTTGCCAGCCACTGACATGGCAAGCAAAGACCAGGTGCATGAAGTCATCAGCGATGCATGTGGTATGCAATACCCGGTCAGTAGGAATTGATGTTATGATTGGGGCAGAGGGACAGGAATAACTCATGATTGGCTCATATACAAAAGGACCAAAAAACATTTAGTAATACTATGTACATTTCTGGTATTTTAAATGACATTGGTGATATGGCCTCATGTAAAGTTACTGCTTGACAGGAAATCACCTATAGGAATTTAAGAGCGCCTCCTCCACCTAATCAATCAGTGCCTCAAGTTGTGACATGGTGGATGTGGCTGCTGTGGCAATCTGGGTCTTCTGCTGCAGCAAAGAAGCCATCGCCTTGGCGAGATGTTGGAGGTGGGCCCTCACCACTACAATTTGATTGAAGAGGGCATCACTGTCCACCTAACTAGTCACCATAGGACCTGGCACAAGCATGGCTCCCATTGGCTAACAATTAGCATCAGTGGAAGTCCAGGATGAGAGAGGGAAATGACTGACCAGTTGTTCAAAATGGACTTGTGTCATCTCCATGACCTCATCAACAGTCAGGAATGGGAGGCCAAACCCTAACCTGTTGAAGTGATCCTTCCACCAATCATGGGAATAGTTATGAACAACTCAGTGACTGGACCACAATGCTTGGTCGTTGGGTAAGCAGTGTGAGAAGAATTCATCATGCAATTCCTTGGCATTGATGTTCCCGGTTTGGAAGCAGGTGAACAATGGTTGCCATTGCAATCCCAGCTTCAAGAATACAGCCATCCTCACTGTAATGCACAATGAGAAACTTCACATGTGATTACAACTGGTGTTCTTGTAGGTCATTGGATGCATTGGAAAAATGGTGCTGGAGTAGGGGACCCCTAGGCAGAGGGTGAGAGCAGAGAGAGGTTTGATGGTGTTTGGACTGGGTTTAGCTAGGAGTGAGTCATCAGAGCTTCTGGAAGGAGTAGCGAGCCAGATCATCACAAGCATTAGTCGATAGTGAGAGTAGCAGAGTAGCCCACTCCAACTGGTGAACAGAGAGAGTTTGCCTTGATCAAGCTTTGCTTTGGTCTTCCCCCTATGAGCCAAGAATACAGAGCACAGAGCACAGAGTCCAGAGTTTAGAGTAGTGTTGCAGAAGTCCGGTTTGGTTTGGTTCAACAGGAAATTTTGCAAACACTGAACCAGATCTCATGTTTGGTTCAATAATCTTGCTGAACGCTGAACCGGACACTGTGAACATGTTCATAGTGTCTGGTTCACATCTGGTTCAGTGTTTGAATGTCGAATGCATCGTAAATTTACTGTATTGCCAGTGAAGCTAAATAATGTTATGAGCGAGCAGCTCAACACGAGTGGCAGCCTGGATATGCCTGTTGCGATAAGCACTCTTCAACAATTGGAGTGCCTCAAAGATATCAGGTGTAAGCTGGTTGCATCAACTCTGATCTATGATGCTGCCACTTGAAAAGGCCCATTCTGACAGAGTGGCAGAACCTTGAATTGCAAGGTAATCTCTTGCCATATGGGAAAGTGTTGGGTATGCCACAGAATCATGCTGGCAGGTGCATCAGCAAATAACTACCAGTCAATGCAATGGATATAACTTACCCCCCACCAACAGACAACATCTCCCACATCTTCCAATGGAGCTGTCAAATACATGGTGAGTTCTTGATGAGGATTTGCAATGCATTGTTTGGATGATTGACAAGTGAGAATTGTCGAGCACATCCATGAGTGGCCATATTGCATAGGCCTGGACTTGGAGGATGACATAACAGGTGTTGGCTGACATGCAGCCATGACAGGAATGTAATATTTGTTGAACTAAACTAGTGTTAGCAGCAATCATGATGCATGCAGGCCTAGGTGAAATGAACTTACAATAGCTTCAAGTTTTCTGACACCTTCATTGAAGGCATCAGCATTCCATTGTGATCGTGCATACTCGAGTTTGTAATTGGGGTTGAGGACTGATGGTAAGCAAAATTAGAAAAGAGAAAAATTGAGACATAGTAGGAGTCATGTACCCAAGCAAATAAAATATGCATCTGTGTCATCTGTTTTCTGTGTCCACTTATCTAAATTCTCGAGGCCTGCTTCCAATGCATCAGTTATGCTCAAGAACTTCTTGTTGGCAATCATATTTTTCCAGCTTTGCTGAACTCCAAGACTGGAATCACTCACCAAACCATTGGGTGCTTTGAGCTTGAAAACTTTGAGTCACATCTGCAGGTTCCTACAAGTTGTCATGAGATGGAAGTAAGTAGAATGGGTAGCTCCTACACACCTGAAGAGCTTCGTGTAAGAGCAACAACTGCAGCCAGTCACTGTTAGTCAGCTTTAAGTCTGCATACTGCCGCTTTTGCAGCTTGGGCACTTCGTCACTGTCATCAGCAAGGCAGACAAAGCGGTTGACTCCCTGTTCATCATCAGCAACCCACAGAATCATAACTGCAAACTAGATTATACTCACCTTCTGTAACAGAAGCAAGCAATCAAGGCATGTGAAGAGTGATGCCCAGTGGGTGCAGACCCACCAAACCAGCTCAAGGACCGGTACATTGGTCTCTGCACATGATCTACAAAAAAAGGCCCAGGCTTGAGGCGATTTTCGAATCTAATAAATGAACATCAGCTGCGGTGCTTGGATATAGTACATATTACTACAAGCTTACATACCTGTGCAATGAGTTCCAGGGCCTTACTGAGTGCATCTGACATGTTAGCAATGTCATCTTCCAAGTCTTCATCAACTTGTGAGCTTGTTGTTGAGGTAATAGCCTTTGCAAAATGGGCTGCTGCCAAATTAATAGCGTGTTCCATGCACCTGCACAGTAAAGTTAGGTAAAAATATTTTTTCTATAGAAATACAACTTACCAGATCCTATGCTCATGATAGTCATCAATCTCTGCTTCAGGAATGGCTTTTGTGAGCAATTTGATGGCCGTATCATTGTTCATTGCATTATCAGCTGTGAACCACCCAATCTAAGTCCAAATTGGGTGAGTGTGAGGCAGAGTAGGCTGTAGTATTCGCTTACCTTGTTGCATAAATCATAATGGTCCACAACTTGAGTAAGTATGTTGCCAATATTTTGCCCAGAATGATTCCCTTCAATGGCAGTAAATGCAAGCTGCTCGCTCTGAAGCTTCCACTCATGCAGGGCATTAGCTGGTGCTGAGATGTAGTGTCCAGTGACTGACAAGTATGGGTCACTGGCTTCTGATGTCCATGTGTCAAAATTAAAGGAAAGGCACCCATCAATGTCTTTCAAATGTTCACAAATATGTGACTCCACCATCTTAGCACACCTAAGAATCTCCTCCCACACTTTATCATGATGGGGAATATCTTTGTCAGACAGGCCTGGGCAAGCATAAGTGAGAAGATGCCGGAATGTACCCTTGTCCACCAGTAAGAAGGCTTCATCTTCAGCAACAATAAGTTCAACAATGTAGTCTAGAAGTCCAGCAGTTGTGAATGTCGGTGCACAATGCTCTCATACAATGGTATGGTCTAAGGTTGTCTGATTTGAGCTAGGGGGTTGGCTGAGCAGCACATAATGCAAAATATATTAAAAGACATACTGTACTAGATCATCTGAAGGGAGGGCTTGGTCGTGTGGCTTGATACCACACTTGCTGCAGCATTCTTTGTAAATCTTTACATGGTCCTTGTGTCTGAATTGAAGATAGTATGAGTCAAGCTATGAAAATGGGCAGACAAAAGATTACTTACCTGTGTATATGAGCATGCAGTGAAGTAACACTCCCCTTTAAAAAACAGAATTTGCATGTTACTTCTTTTGCTTTGCAAACCTCACACTAGTGGCCAGTCTCTTCTTTGCCAGTATCAGGGTTCATGGCCTTGGCCTCACGAGTGAATATGGTCCAAATGTCTGCTGTCAAATCGCTTTTGCACCGCTTTGCACTCTGCAGAAATAATTAGCTTAACAAAAGACGACACTTAGGTTTTAGCTTACCTGGCAGTCCACATTACCCATTTCTTTGGTTTGTTGATATGTTGACTCGGACTCGGAGGGAGTGATGCCATCAATATCCATCTCATGATCCATGTCAGTGGCCACATCTGTAATTACCCCATTATCCTGGTCTCCTTCACTCTCCTCCTCAGAGCCTTCACTAATGACCACTGGCCTACTAGCCTTGTATTTGTGCAAGATAGCATTGTTGGGATCAACAAGCTTGGGTGCAGGGTATGGGATACAAGTGGAGCGCCATGCAGCAGGGAGCAGTGGAGTATTGTCATTGGGATCATTATACCATTGGATCTGACTGGAGCCAAGGAGAGTTCCATCCCAGGCCACACTGGTCAGCCATGTTGTGAGGGGACAAATTTGAAGAGAGTTGAGCTTACCTCAAAGTTGATTTGTTTGATCTATTTTAACTTGCACTGAGTTCATGAGTGCCAAAGAATTCATGTAGCTACCCTAGAAAAAAAAACCCCGATAACAAACACATTAGCACTAAACTAAATTAACCAAAGTCTCCATATCTTTTCAGGTGCTTGCTTTGTGACATTTTGGTTAATGGTAGCTGAATAAATCTTCACGGACCTTGGCAGTGGCATGGTCCTCATAACAGGGTGTCTCTACAGTACCTGGGACCGAGCATATCAGATACCAAGCAAAAAAATTGTATGAATCAACAATCATGTTTCAATAATGGTGTCATGTTCAGAATGTATTGCATGTATATATCATATTGGAATGAAGTTACGAAGCTGTAAAATCAATACAGCATTCAAAAAGGTTCAGATGTGTTCAGATGCATTCAATGCATTCAAGGAATGCCGAACACTGAACCAGACCATCAATCCAGTTCAGTCTATACTCTGAACATTGAACTGGTCCATGGTCCAGTTCATGAAAAGTCTGGTTCGAACCGCAGTTCAGAACCGAACCTCTGCATCACTAGTTTAGAGTCCAGACACAGAGTCTAGAAGCCTCATAGAGCACACAAGTAGGCAATCCAAACCAACTGAACACAAGAAATGCAAGCAAAACACATTGTCACAAGCATAGCCTCTCTACTCCAGAACAGATAAACAGCGCTGATGAAGAACAATTCCCTCTAGCCAAACTGCTGAAGAAAAAGACTCTACCACCTAGAGGACCCAGAGGCTGGTTCATCACCAAAACCCTCCCAGATGTCGAAAACTCTAGTAGCATGTTTACATTGTCAGTGTCATTGCCCCTTGATACACCAGAGACCAATGAACAGCAACTTATCCCAGACAAAGAAGAGGTGGAACACCTCAATGCCTCAGATCATGAAATTAGCAAGTACTTCAGGGAAGATGATGAAGACTCATTGCCAGACACACCAGAGCCACTCAAGATACTCATACCAGCCTTTCAGTGGGACAGTGGCATACCACAAATCATCCCAGCAGAACCAAATAACCTCCCTTTCCCACCAGTACAACCACCAAGTCCCCTGTACACACCACCAGTATGGCCAGCCACAACACCAGCAAAATCTAGACCAAGACCTGCCACTGCATCTACTCAGAAACAAAGAACCAGCACGCCAATGTCAGGACCTGCAGGCAATCCTCCATCCTTGTTCCATGGATGCAATGATGAAAATTCAACCAACTTCATATGGAACTTTGAAGGGTACATTGTCGTTAACCACATTGTAGACAAGACAATGAAGATTTTGCTGTTCAGCACATTCATCTCAGCAGGCTCCAATGCAGATGTATGGTGAACAAACCTAAGCACACAAGACAAAAGTACATGGATGCTAGCCAAGACCACCTTTCTAATGAAATGGCTGGTGATAGTCACTGCAGGGAAAACCCAGAGAGAGTGCCAGAAAGAGTTGCTAGAACTGCAGTTCAAGGATGAGGATGTTGGAGAACAGGTTGCAGTAGCAGGAATTGCAACATGGGCACACATCCAGTTCCATAACAAACTGAAGGCCCTTGTGAAAGATGCAGGAGTGGAGAGCACACCCATTTTAATTCAGCCAGTCCACAAAGCACTTCCACAAGCTCTCAGGGAATTAACATCAGCAGCACCTGCAGATTGGAAGACCTTTCTCGATGAAATCCAAGACATCAACATGGATAGCTTGCAGGAGAAAGTGAAGCAAGTGAAGGAGAGGAAGGAAGCAGAAAAAGCCCAGAATGTGTGCATTGTGCAGCTACAGAATCAGCAAGACCCCATTGAAGTCTTACATCTGCAGATGCAGCAAATGTCAAGTGGAACCAACACTCCAGCCCCAAGAACAGCAGCACCCCCAAGGACGAGTGGAAACACACTACCTAGTGCAACAGCATCAAGAAGACCAGTAAGATACATGGCAGCCAATCAAATGCCAACAAACCAACATCTTCAAGGACAACCTCCCACACAAGAGGAATGAGACATGTTATGTGCTTGTGTCAATGAGCTACAACACCATGCAGACTCAGATGTAGGACACGCAGCATATAGAGAGCAGTTGAGGCAGTGAACAGCGAAATGGGGAGAAGGAGCTAGGCATACAGAGAAGACACCCTTCCCTTTAACACCAGGAGCAGTGTAAATCTGTTCAGGTGAATGCTTCAACCTGGTGTGGCGCACATGGACACATCGGACCCATGTGTCCCCTTCCATCTAGTGATGTTCCGGCCTGGCTTCAGGCCCTGGGCCAGCCCAAGCCGGGCCTGATTGAGCCAGGCCCAGCCCGGGCCCATATAATGGCCTGACCCCGGCTTTGCCCTAGGCTTCATTTCTGCAAAGCCTGAGCTGCCGGCCCAAGCCGTGGCTTGCTCATTGCAACTTTCCCACACAACATATGTCAGCATTGAATATTGAGTCGCCGTTGTCATGTTCTTTGACTTGCTGATGGCCTCACCCCAGTGTTGAAAAAGCAAACATTGCCTGGCATACCCACCGCACGGTCCGCATGCATTGTTTTCAGCAACTTGTGCACCTTTACAGTCTTGCCTTGTGCTACACCTTGATAGGCTCGACAGGCTTTTGAACAAGTTTCGATTGCTGATATTCTGGTCAATAGTGAGTACAGTCACTTGTATGGTAACAGAAATATATCAAATGAAAAGCAACATATTGCAGGGCACGAGCCAACGTGAAAATGTCGCGCTCGTCTATGGCCATTTTGGCTTGAGCTCGGACTCTTCATTCTTCCCTCTCAACTATCTCGGATCATTCAGTCTTTCTTGTCTCAGATCGTTCGGAGTCCAACAGATATATGGTA
This sequence comes from Suillus ampliporus, assembly GCA_016584345.1. Lineage (NCBI taxonomy): Eukaryota > Fungi > Basidiomycota > Agaricomycetes > Boletales > Suillaceae > Suillus > Suillus ampliporus. The sequence goes on from JABCPV010000324.1 coordinate 33,017, forward strand.
TGTGTATGTGTACCATTTCTACCTAGCAGCCCCCAATGACTGGCACAGTCCACACCGATAGCAAAGATGAACCACGTGTTGTCCATCCCATACGCAAGACAAAACCCACTGCTGCTCTTCTTCAGCACTCGGAGAAGGCTGCTCTCCCATCCCAAACCAAAGCTATCAATGAGTTCTGCGCTGCAGAGGCTGCTAAGCCACATATTGCAGTTACCTATCTCCGTATTATACAAGTGAACGGACGTGCATAATATCCCGTATGATACGGGCCAGCGGACCATGGGCCGAAGGTAAAAATATCCTCGACTATGACGGATGGGCTGGGAGTGTTATTATTCCCGATGGAGACAGGTGGGCCCATGTGGGGAATATGTAGAGTAGATGAGTGGGCCGATGGTCATGAATATTTTATAGATGGATGGGCCAAGGTAGTTGGATATTATGTAGATGGGTGTACCAAGGTAGAAGTGTATCAAATAGCCGGGTATGTCAAGGGTGCTTGTTATCACATAGATGGGTGGGCCCAGATATATATCATATTAGACGGGTGGGCCGACGAATTAATATTATTTTGTAGACGGGTGGGCCGAGGGAGTGGTGAAATATTTATTATATATACGGGTGGGCCGAAGGTAGTCGTATATTGCATAGACGGGTAGGCCGATGTGGGGGTATATAATATAGACGGGTGGGCCCAGGTGAATGATAATTGTAGACATGATGGAGCTCAGGTAGTTGTATATCATCCAAATCAAAGGAGGTACTAATTTTGAGTTAAAACTATGGAGTATAACTATTGTATCATACTATTGAGTATAGACCATTGTATTCAACTGCCGAGTCTCAACTATTGAGTACTGACTACCGACTACTGTGTACCAATGTGCCAAACATTATTCGCCAGCCTCACAATTGAGCATTTCAATAGTTTATGATGGCAACCCACTGACAGTCCATTTCCCATCATATCCAAGGCAACCCGCAGTTCCCGCACATAGTCCATTGTTCCCATGACATGACCCGGCGGTATTCCCACGACCTGGTACTTTCCCGTGCATCGGACTACCTGCTACCTATCGAGTTGAGACTATCAAGTTAAGACTATTGAGTATAGACAATCATATTCAACTACCGAGTATCGAGTCCCCGACTACCGAGTCTTGAGTTAAGACTATGGAGTATAGATCATTGTATTCAACTACTGAGTACCGAGTACCGACTCCTGACTCCCGACTACTGAGTACTGAGTCCCAAGTCCCGAGTACCGAATATTGAATACCGAATACCGAGTCTCGACTTAAGACTATTGAGTATAGACAATCATATTCAAACTACCGAGTTTCGAATTACCGAGTATCAAGTCCTGACTACCGACTACCGACTACCAAGTCTCGAATTAAGACTATCGAGTTAAGACTATGGAAGTATAGAACCATTGTATTCAACTACGACGTCTTGACTACCGAGCATCAAATCCTGAGTACCGAGGTCTCGAGTTAAGACTATCGACATTAGGCTATTGAGTTAAGACTATTGAGTGTAAGACTATTGTATCAGACTATCGAGTTAGGACTATCGAGTATAGACCATTGTATTCAACTACCGAGTCCCGAGTCCCGAGTCCCGAGGTACCGACACCAATAAGACTATCAAATATATACCATTGTATTCAACTACCGAGTATCGACTACCCGAGTCCCGACCATCGAATATTGAGTGCTGAATCTCGGGTCCCGTCAGGTTTTGGGTTTCGGTACTCGGGTCTCGGTGAAATGTATAAGGAAATACAAATTTTGCATGATAATACATTTTTGTGAGTTTCTGTGTGCACCATATCCATGTTTCATTCACCACAAATCACCGAGTCTCAAAACCTGAACACCCGAAACCCGAAACCCTGACATATATTGTGTAGTACCGGGTTTCGGGTTTCCCCTGACATTTGTACTACACTCAAAGCTCGAGGATCGAGACTCGACACTGGTAAAAATGGATTTCATGTAAAATTTGGATGTCCTTACACATTTCACCGAGTGTCAAGCATCGAGTCCTGAGCATCAAGTGCCGAGTGCCCAGACCGACCGAAACCCGAAACCCGAACCCCTGACATTGTGTACTAAACTCGAAGCTCGAGGATCAAGACTCAACACTGGTAAAAATGGATTTCATATAAATTTGGATGTCCTTACACATTTCACCGAGTGTCGAGTACCGAGCATCGAGTCCCGAGTGTCGAGTCCCAAGTGCCAGACCTGAGACCCTGACATTGTGTACTAAACTCGAAGCTCGAGGATTGAGACTCGACACTGGGAAAAATGTATTTCATGTAAATTTGGATGTCCTTACACATTTCACCGAGTGTCGAGTGCCGAGTGCCGAGACCCGAAACCCGAAACCCGAGACCCTGACATTGTGTACTAAACTCGAAGCTCGAGGACCAGACTCGACACTGGGAAAAATGTATTTCATGTAAAATTTGGATGTCCTTACACATTTCACTGAGTGTCGAGTGTCGAGTACCGAGCATCGAGTGCCGAGTGTCGAGACCCGAAACCCGAAACCGGTCTCGGTACTTGGTACTCCACATGTAAGGACATCCAAATTTGCATGATATACATTTTTGCGAGTCTCGAGTGTCGAGCCTCGAGCTTCGAGTTTATTACACAATGTCAGGGGTTCGCGTCTCGGTACTCGGTACTCGATAGTCGGGACTCGATAATCAGTACTCGGTACTCAGTACTCGATACTCGAATATCGAGTTCTGAATCTCGGGTCCCAAATATTGAGTCCTGACTATCAAACATCGAGTATCGAGTCCCGACTATTGAATATCGAGTTCCGAATATCGGTCCCAAATATCGAGTCCTGACTATCAAATATCGAGTTCCGAATCTCGGGTCCTGTCGGGTTTTGGTACTTGGGTCTCGGTGAAATGTGTAAGATACAAATTTTGCATGATCATACATTTTTGAGTTTCTGTGTGCAACAATATCCATGTTTCATTCACCACAAATCACCTCTCAAAACCCAAACACCTGAACACCCAAGCCCAACACAACACAGTCCATTTATCGAATCACCGAGTAAACCGAATCCGAAACTCGAAACTCGTAAAAATGTATATCATGTAAAATTTGTATTTCCTTGCACATTTCACCGAGTGCCGAGTACCGAAACCCAGTACTACACAATATATGTCAGGGTTTCGGGTTTCAGGCTTCGGGTGTTCGGGTTTTGAGACTCAGTGATTTGTGGTGAATGAAACATGGATATGTTGCACACCAGGATTCGGTTTTCGGGTTTTTGGGCCTCGGGACTCGGTGATTGGTGAAAGTCAAACATGGTGTATTCAGGCTTTTGGGCTTCGGGTTTCGGTGGTCAATGGTAGGTATATGCACGTTTCGAGTCTCGAGTTTCGGCACTCGGTACTCGGTAGTTGGTAGTTGGTAGTTGGTAGTCGGGACCCGGGACTCGATACTTGGTAGTTAAATACAATGGTCTATACTCCATAGTCTTAACTCGACAGTCTAATCTTGACAGTCTTAACTCAATAGTCTTAACTCAATAGTTTTATTGGTATCAGTGCTTGGTACTCAGTACTCGGTAGTCAAGACTCGATAGTCTTAACTTGAGACTCGGTACTCGTACTCGGTAGTTGGTAGTTGGTAGTTGGTAGTTGGGACTCAGGACTCGATACTCGGTAGTCGAGACTTGGTAGTTGATTATTGGTGTCAGTAGTTGGTAGTTGGTAGTCCAGACTCAGTAGTCGAATATACACTAGGACCTCAATTAGCGTGAATACACCTAAGCCTCACAATAACTTTTGTTTTTCAAAGACAAGCCTGATAATGATTTTTTGTCAAGCTTATATCTTGCTTATATCTTACCCTATTGACAAGATAAGACTAGCTATAGTATTGCCTTGACTAGCAGCACATATTCCGTCAAGAAGGCTAAGCATCATAATGACATTTCATAATTGACTCACATGCATGGCACAATTTGGGAACTCTTTTTTGTAATGCTCACATCTCACTCAAATCTCATTCGTTTGATACACATAAACCAGCCTGCTCATATAATATATCTAGCCATAGCCCACAAGTTTCATACAGATCCATCAAGTATTGAGCGAAAGGGAAGCAAAGTAACATATGTGTGAAAAGTAACAATTGACACCTATCACATAAAAGTCACATTTACATATGATATAGGTTGAACATTTCATTAAATATTAGTAGCATATATGTTACACTACACAAGCAACCTATACCACACTTTGCCCTGAGGGTGGAGGATGTGTGGAAGTGATATAATGGTAAAGTAAGTTCATGCCAGCATTAAGGTCCAACAACTACTCAACTGACCATTTTCGATGTTTTGGGTCTTTTGAGTGTCCCACACTCAATTTCTTATCTATTTCACGTCCTCAGCATTCAATTCTTGTTAGATCGTTCTGTAATGTTAGGCCTATGATACTGAATATATTTTAAAGGCACTCCAGGTGTCTGATTATTAAATATCAATGTTTGGAAGGTATGGGCAGCTTATCAGTAGAAATAGAGAGTATATACACTAGCTCAATCCTCTGGCCTATTTTGAACTGATGTTCGGTATACAATGCACATATATATGCACCACTAATGATATATGAGCAGGCTGGATCATGTATGCAAGTGTAATGGAGTGCAACACATCAAAAACATCGAATTTATGATTGTATGTGATTTTATTCCTGTAGAAGGATCCTATACATATTTTAAAGTAACTAAGCCATAGATATACTAAGAATATGCATATGAATAGACCCCCTACCCTCCTTGAGGTCCGGTCCTACAGGACAAAATTTCACAGGGGTAAACAACCAGGAGAAGGTAGGTATACTGCATCACAGGGATTTGTCCTATGGTCCTGGGCTCCTGATACACTATTCCTACTGTTGAATGGATGCTAGGGATAAAGTACCGAGTATCAAGTCCCGAGTCCTGAGTCTTGAGTTAAGACTATCGAGATTAGGCTATTGAGTGAAGACTATTGAGTATAGACCACCATATCAGACTATCGAGTTAGGACTATCGAGTATAGACCATTGTATTGAACTACCGAGTACGAGTACCGACTCCTGACTCCTGACTACTGAGTCTCGAGCTAAGACTATCGAGTTAAGACTATCGTGTTAAGACTGTCGAGTCTTGACTACTGAGTACCGAGTATTGAGTCCCGAGTTAAGACTATTGAGTATAGACTATTGAGTTAAGACTATCAAGTATAGACCATTGTATTCAACTACCGAGTCTCAACTACCGAGTACCGAGTACCACCATATCAGACTATCGAGTTAGGACTATCGAGTATAGACCATTGTATTGAACTACCGAGTACCGAGTACCGACTCCTGACTCCTGACTACTGAGTCTCGAGTTAAGACTATCGAGTTAAGACTATCGTGTTAAGACTGTCGAGTCTTGACTACTGAGTACCGAGTCCCAAGACTACCGAGTATTGAGTCCCGAGGTAAGACTATTGAGTATAGACCATTGTATTCAACTACCGAGTACTGAGTACCGAGGCCCGAAAGCCTTGTTCACGTGACACGACCCGCCAGTATTCCCGCGACCCGGTACTTTCCCGCGCATAGGACTACCACTACCTATCACATTGAGACTATTGAGTATAGACAATCATATTCAACTACCGAGTTTCGACTACCGAGTATCGAGTCCTGACTACCGAGTCTTGAGTTAAGACTATGGAGTATAGATCATTGTATTCAACTACCGAGTACCGAGTACCGACTCCCAACTCCCAACTACTGAGTACCGAGTCCCGAGTACCGAATATTGAATACTGAATAGCGAGTCTCGCGTTAAGACTATCGAGTATAGACAATCATATTCAACTACCGAGTTTCGACTACCGAGTATCGAGTTCTGACTACCGACTACCGAGTCTCGAATTAAGACTATCGAGTTAAGACTATCGAGTATAGACTATTGTATTCAACTACTGGGTCTCAACTACCGAGTACTGAGTACCGAGGCCCGAAAGCCTGAAAACAGAATCCCGGTGTGCAACATATCGATGTTTCATTCACCACAAATCACCGAGTCTCAAAACCTGAACACCCGAAGCCCGAAACCCGAAACCCTGACATATATTGTGTAGTACCGGGTATCGGGTTTCGGTACTCAGCACTCAGTGAAATGTGTAAGGAAATACAAATTTTGCATGATAATACATTTTTGTGAGTTTTGAGTCTCATATCTCGAGACTCGAGTTTTGAGTTTTGGCACTCGGTACTCGGGTGATTCGATACATGGACTGTGTCGGGCTTCGGGTGTTCGGGTGTTCAGGTTTTGAGACTTGGTGATTTGTGGTGAATGAAACATGGATATGTTGCACACTGAAACTCACAAAAATGTATTATCATGCAAAATTTGTATTTCCTTACACATTTCACCGAGTGCAAGTTTAGTACACAATGT
>JABCPV010000325.1:0-39380 GCA_016584345.1 Suillus ampliporus
TCTCTCGGAGCTATTCCTCGTGCTACCACTACTATTTCGCCGCCAGCATCGTGTTGTCCAACCCGTGTCTATCGTGTCGCTGAAATGGGATTCGGAATCGACCTGGTGTCGTGTCGCCTCTATCTCCCAGATTGAAAACCATTCTCAATGCTTCCTTCATCTTACCCCTCGCATCATCAAGTCATGCATGCACTAGTGTCCTCCGCACACCGTCTCCTGGCTCAGTCACACTTGTGTCTTGGAGCGAATGTGCTCGTGGCATCAATAAGGACAACACTAGTTAGGACCTAAGTGTTGCTCAAGTGGATCCATGTGATTGGATGGGCAGAAGCGCAAGATTTTGAAGGTGAACCCTGTAAAACAAGTCGTGTTATATACTTCATGTTCAGCGTTCAGACAGTCCTTGACTGGTCGACAAACCCATATTACTTATGGTCACTTGTTGTATGCTCATGCACTAACACTTGTACCGTAGTGCTACCAATCCTATCTCATACCGAGGAACGAAAGATACCTAGGATACTATGTCTGACTGGGGTATAAACAACCATCTGTTTTTTCGTAAGCATCTAATATTTACACTGTTCACCATGATCAAGCCGCACAGCATCCAATGACTGTGACAGTTCGAACTTCCTGCTGTGTCATCAATTGCGACGAACATCAGGAAAACAACAGGTTCCTTATTTGACCTTATTTTACTTAATCGTCCTTAATTTTTGTCGGGAAGATTTTTGAGCCTACTTAAACATTGCTTTTTCTACTTGTGAAAAAGCAGTTCGAGCATGGGAATAAGTTCATGTGCGAAGTTCAAAAAAGTTGAATTCAAGTGTCATAAGCAAATACTAGACAGAAAAAGTCTAAAATGCAATTTCAAAGGAGTAATGATCTGCATATTTGTTAACATAAAAATGGCAGAAAAAATCATAGGTCTGATAGTGCTGATGTTGTGGAGGAACAAGTTGAGTACCATATACAGGAATAAGGTGTGCAGCATGGTAGATTGAATCAATATGAATGATGGAAATATGGGGCATATTGTTGGCATTATGAGCAGGCTGTACAACCCACATTCCGGTGTCTTCATTTGGCAAGTCTCCAATGGTATCAAACCACCACATGACTGCGCATGGGTATAATTTAGCCTTGTAAGTAAAAGAAAAAAATGACAGTACTTGTGCAACATCCATACCCCTCATACTGTCAAGACCTGGATTCGTGTTGACAAAGACACAATCAAACTGAGGGTGCTTGTTTCTCCATATTGGACATGCATGAATATACTCATGGCACATGCTGCTGATACCACTGAGATCACTCGGCGCTGTCTTCTTACTTGAGGGTCTTATATAAAGGACATGTAAAATGCAGTGACAACACAACTACACTTTGATAAGACAATAGTTGCCAGCTCCTCAAGTTCACAGTCAATGGATTTTCTACTTCTCGGTTGATAATGTGGTGTTTGTGGGTGGTCAAAGAGTAATTAGATTACCTATTTGTTTTAAAAGAAACTATACTGACTGGGTTTGTGAATTCTTAGTGATGAAGTATCTGTAAGGTATGTCTCAACCTAGTAGGTCGTGTCTCAACCTATGAAAGTCTGTTTCAACTTTGTTGTATTCTCCTGACTCGTGTCTCTCTTCTGATAAGAGAGAGGGTCTTAATACAAGTAAAGCTTGGTTCTGATAACAGTAAACAGTTGTTATATAGTCAACCTCTGATAGGTAGTATATAACTCGAAAATTGATATAGCTTAGTCTTACTTCAAGGCAACTCATAGGCCTGCACTTTATCTAGGTCTCACCAGGTCTCACTCTCGTTTAGTGTGATAGGTGTAAAGTGGGAAGTTATATTTCATGGGTGTAAAATGGGCTCCTTTTATACCTTTTGGGAAGCCAGATTACTAAGCATGGTTCATCACATGGATTGGTAAGAATATTCTTACAAAGCAGTCCATTTGGTGTGGTGAGTCAGCTTGTTTTACTAAGTAGTTTACAAGTACAGTGTAGTTTTACAAAGCATGACGAATCAGAGGCATCAGTCATCACATGGATTGGTAAGAATGTAATTTCAAACCAGGCCTTTTGGTGAGCTGAGTCATCCTTGTTACTAAGTAGATTATAAATACAGTTGCAAGTCTTACGAAGCATGATGAATCATTGACAAAACATGATGAGTCAAGCTGAATCCTTACAAATCAGGTTATTTCCCAGTCACATGACATGCACATGCTTACAAACATGTTCTGACAGCTAGTGAGAAAGTCTGATACTGAATAAGTCCTAGAAAATAGAAACAGAGAGAATGTCCTAGAAAAGAATAGAAACATAAAGAATGTCACATAACAGAAAAATAGAGATACATCGAAAATTGAGTCTGAGACAAAAGAGATGAAAGTTCAAGATAATGAATCAAGGAGAAATGGTAGAGTCTCTTGGTAATAGGGTACAGTATAGTTTGTTATACCCCCCTTATCACTCCTTATATACACATGTCATGGCATGAGTTGCATACCATGCATGACAGCGCAAAAAATCTTGAACATGCAGAGTTGAAAACATTGATTTTGTTGTCGAATTGGGGACAACAAGCGAGGGGAACCTCTGAGGGATCATGGGGATCATCGGGGTTGAGTTGACTGAAGAGAAAGCATCGCAGAAGATTTGGGAGATGCAGGATCGACAATTTGAGCGCTAATGCAGCAGCGGTGTGAGCATGTTTATGTTCTAAATCAGATGTTAGTGTGGTTTGACAGAGACAGGTGCTAGATGACTCATGAGGCATTTTAGCCAATTCCACATGTGCTTCGACATCAGTTGGTCCATCATTGACTTCGTTATCATTGTTGTCATTGTTGTCCACTGTCGTATTGACAGCCTGAGTGTTGGCAACCAGACGAACAAGTTCGTCTGGTGCCATGAGATTAAGGGCGCACAGTCGTTCTATTTGAGTATCAGTGAGCATACAATAATGAGATAGTAATCTACTTACCTACTTCGAGGGCGGCTGCAGAAAGGCATGTACCATCAAGCATCTTGCATTGGGTAAAATCAGCATGCAATGCTGCAAGCTTGTTGAGGTGTTGATTTGTGACCAACATTTGGCCAAGCGCCTTGTACTGGCTGGAGTGCCTCCACGGCTCCTTCACCGCTTTGATATGCTTAGCTTCAGTGATGGAAGAGCACAGACCATTTGGGGCCCCAAAAAGTTGAATGAGAAGTATGTAGTGTTGAAGGGAATGCTGATGAGGGAGCGAGGAATGTAGAAACAACATTGAGCGTTTCAAAAATTTTCTGGTACCGATGAAACTGGTCGAGCGCCTCTTGGATTTGCTTGAGAGTCTTCTCTGTGATTACACTATGTCAGACAAGATAACAAAACTCGAGAAAGGCTCAAAATGTCTGGACCATATCCACGTGGATGTACCCCTCAATGGCAGATAAGTATACCTATAACAATATATCAGTAAGATATTAGTAGTTTAATACATGAAAAAATACCTTCATGAGGGCTTTTGAGTCATCGCCCATCCACTGCTTAAAGCCTCATCCTTGTGGGAAGCGCCAAAGACCAGCAAAGGTCGGAACAGCAGCAATTCTAGACACAACTAGTTAGATAGCTATACCCATGATTAAAATGAACTATTTACCTTCAATTAATGTTGTCCATGATGCGCTTGGCATCTTTCTTCGAGTGCATCTGGTATAGGTACTTCTCGATCCAATCCACCAGATGATCTTTGAATGTCCCTTTGATGAGCTGGTGAAGGATATCGGGGGCAATGAGTTCATGGATGTCGGCCCAAGCAAAATCGTTCGTAAAGGGCTGATATAAAGTGTTAAGGCATTGTGAAAAAATAGCGTGAAAGATAGGGCTTACAACGAGATCACCAACAATGCCGTATTCATCCCATAAGGCATCAAGAGTACCCTCTTCGACAAGGACATCCATATGATGACAACAGTGCCAATCAGCTGGCTCATCTAGATTGATACATGAAGACAAACATCTGTATGATAATTAGTTTAAGTAGTTGACTAAAAAGACAAATGAGTACATACCTTAGGCACCAACCACACACAATGCACGTCAATAAGACTTGCTCCTCATAGTCAGCAATATATGGTCCCAGACCATAGATAACATGACAGAAATGTCTGTCACTGAAACATGCGACTTCGTACTTGGTGATACCAGGACGAAGTGTTTCAAGAATCTTGGAGAGTGAGCAGTGAAACAATTGCTGGCAAAACTTTCGGAACTTCACATCACCAGTTGCATGCTCCTTTGTCACTATCTCAGATAAGCAAACAGCACATTTAAGAAAACCAAACTTACTTTTGGGAATAGTGAGAAAGGCAATGATACTAACCGCATCATGATGGGCTCGTCTGACATTGTTGCAAACATTGCCGATAGATGCATAGAGTGGGTAATACTCATTGTTTCCTGTTGCGACAGACACCGTAGTCTTATCGCTGCCTAAAACAACAGGTACAAATGTGGATCCATGTGATTCTGGATCTTCTGAGATTATATCCTGGTGACACTCGTTAGATTCAAAGGAGTGATCAAGAAATTGAAGGGCTTACAGCCTGATCTCATGCCCAATCGCCAGACATAAAGTCCTTCCACTGACACTCATTGCCATCAGTTGAGAACTCACAGTAGGGTCTGTAATCAAACTCTTGGGCATAGTCAGGATTTGCAAGCATGTTGCAAATGACCTCTTGTGGATCACAGTACCAGACTTCGAAGACTTGATCCATCCATGGCGGCACATCAGTGTCCGGTCTTTTGCCATTGTAGCGAACTGAAAATGACTCCCATTTAATGTCTCCGAGTGGCGTTTTGTTGATGGTTTTGTAAAGGTCATGATAATCAGCGAATGGAGGCTTGTCATCGTGTTTCTTGAGGGTTGAGGCCCAGAGATCAAGGAGTTTATTGACCTGGGCTGCAGGTGTCTGATTCTCAGCAAAAAAAAACTCTGCCGTTTCAAATTCAATGTGATTTCGATAAGGTGTCTAGTCAGAGGAGGATTTATCAGAGAGTGGTTTAGGTGGGCTTCCAGGGGGAAGAAACATACCATTCTCATCACAAGGGCGGGCTAAAAATATACATCAAAACATCATTAGAAAACTGTTCTAATAGCGAAATAAAGCATTACCATCAAGGTCCTTATGAAAGTTCTGATATAGGCGGTCTCCCAGCCCCTAAAACTCAGTGTCAATTCTCAGAGCTGGCGAGTCATGTGTCCCGTCATGTCCCATCAGATTCGACCAATCATTCTTGACTTCTTGAAAGTTGAACTGTGCCTCATGTGGTTGTGCAGGTGCTGGATAGTGAGTCTCTTCCAGCTCTTCAGAAACACTGGCATGGTGAGAGTTAGACACCTTTGTGATTGTAGGATGGGCTGAATTCCAATGTTTAGTTTGTCCTGCTTGAGTTTTGAAATAGCACCAACAATTTGAGCGCCCACAAGGGAGTTGGAGTGCATTATGGTCCGGTCGAGAGTTCTAGTTCCTTTGGATGATATCAACTGTGGCTAAAGGCATAAAAAAATGGGGCATGTACATAGTATAGTGGCATTTATGCTTAGCGTCAAGAAAATGGGGTTTCAGTCCAAAGCAAACTGAGTTTCGAGCCTAAGTGCAATGGTCGTAATCAATACACATTGTCCATGTTTGGGATCAGGGTACCACACACTTAAAGTTTTCACCAAACCTAGACCATTTCTTGCTGCTCCCTGCTCCCTGCTAATTCCTGTCCATCTCACTTGTGGCTCCTCATGCACACATCTTTCATATCAACATGTCTTCCCAACCCGCTGACACTGTTCTGGGTCATCATACTCGTGCATCCAATGCAACTGCACATCCCGGTGCAATCCTCTTGCAGGTGAAGAAACCCTGATGCACAAAAGAAGAAGTTGCTGCTGCTCGAGAAGAAAAAGCAACACAGGCAGCAGCACGGGCAGAAGCCGTTGAAGCAGGTGCTAAGCACATCGCTGGTATAGAGCTGGAGATGGAAGCCAAGCAGACAAACACGCTGTTGAGGAAGGCTAAGGGAGTTTGGCCTTGTCCAATTCCCTCCAAAGGCAAGAAGGCTGTGAAGGACAGGTCTGAGTCAGGTGGATGTCACAGCAGCCTGTGGTGGAGATGATGAGGTTGGAACCAACTTGAATCAAGAGCCAGAAATACTTACCCAGGCGGCTGATGCACTAATGGATCTTGACAATGACCAGGATTCACATGGTGAGCTTGGTACCTTCAAGAAGAAGATTACCAAAGCTTCATTGAAGGATGCTGTTAATCAAGTGCATGAGCAAATCAAACGAACTCCTGCTGATCACGGCGAAGATAAGGTTGCACGTGTCCATAAGAAAGGCAACTCACTTGATGTTATCATGTAAGTTTCCCTGAACCTCTCATCATGCTCCTGCTCACTGAATCGACCATGTTCTTCCTCAATTTAACTTTGAACCACAGGAAAAAGCCCGAGTATACTCTCAGCAGCAAAGTCAATCTCTGGGTCTCAGGTGTTGAGATACCCATCAAGAATCAGAATGTGCCAAGTCATGTGACTCACACATTGGCGTCACCTCCTCCTTCGACAATTTTTTCTCGTCTTACTGGATCTTCCAAGACAGTTCACAAAGAAATCCTGACCAATATTCCTAAAGGTCCTCAATGTTCTGGTGTGGGTGAGGATGTGCCAGGAGGTTTTGCTGATGACGAGGACGAGGCTGACAAATTGGAATGCCTGGCTGCACATGGGATCACTGCCAAGGAAGGGAGGTCAGCTGCAGCGGTAATGTTTTAATTTTCACTCGTGAGAAATATCTGATATAGTAGTTCAAAGATGGCACTGACTCTCACCATTGACAACTCTGATGACGAGTTGGAGATTCCAGCAGAGTTCCGTGCTCTGTTCACCCAGCCTTCGCCAGTAGGTTTGTCCAAGGCTTTCTTCGCAGTTAGCAACCTCAAAAGGAAAGCCTCTGAAGACCTTGATCTAATCCCTGGGAGTGAAATCAAAGATTTTTCGGATGATGCCAGTGAGTCAGCACTGATCATTGAAGTTGACGCTATCATACTCACTGCACCTTTAGTCAACAATACAATGGATATCAACCTACCAGAAAAGAGTGATCTGATGTACAGAGTGAAGTCTGAGAAGCCCCCCATACCACAAGTTCGGTGAGAATCTAATAATCTATAGTAGTCCCTTCTGATGCAATTTTTATTTATTAGACATCGGTTATGACCACAGACGTCAAACCTGCTCTCACGAAGAAGGCGAAGGTGGAATCGTTCAAGTTTTCAATGTCTCTTGGTGCTACTCCTGCCAAGACCAAGGAACCGCAATCAGTCAATTTCGACACACTACACGACAATTTGAAGCCTCGAGCGCAATACTGAAACACCGACCTCCCTGAACAAGTCCAAGTGGACTACCATTGGGCTAAAAAATTTCTTCTGATGATGATGTTGTTGGCCAGCGGCCAGGAATCCCTCTGGAGCATCCCAGATGCAGCTCTACTGACGCATATCCAAATTGCACTTCAGGCAGTCTACCCAGAGCTGAATCTTGCCATTGTTCAGAACGGCACTGTTTTCTCGCTTGTAAGTTTTTGTCCCGCCAGATGTCTATGATACATCCTTACTACTATATCTGCCCACTCATAGACTGTCCAACAACTTTCTGAGTGGCAGAGCAACTTTGGCTCTACAGCCATTGTGATCATCTTTGATTTTCTGATGAGCAACAGTGACTGTGACCCAGAGGTTCTTGCAGGGCTCCTCTTGAAGAATTTTTCCTTCATTTTCGAGGACATGGACAAGCGCGAGCCTGATGGGCATTCCACTCTGCATTTATGCTGCAGCTCCTCGGAAAGGCCCATCTTAGTGCCATTAATGGCCATGCTATCATTCCCGCATTGAAAACCAAGGACCTTGCATCAAAAGGGATGGCTGGTGTTATTGCATTGTGTGCTACAGTAGTCTGTTCATTTTCTTGTTAGCAATACTCCACTGAGTCCCTCTCAATTGATTCATATAGCTCAAGCGTGCCATCACATTAATTTCAGAGGGCGATATCAAAGTCGAAAATGTCTTAGCATCAACCTCATTGTGCAGCAAGTTGAACATCAAGCTTCCCAAAGTACTCAACAAGGTCACTGGGAAGGAGACCAGCACTCCATATCTGTTTTCACGCAATCTCTGGGGTAAAGCAAATGCTGGGTACATGAAGAGCATCAAGAAGAAGGGCTTGGACTTCGTCAAAACCACGGTAGACATGGCGTGATCAGCCTTGAATGAAAGTACCACTGCAAATGCAGGCGTCTCTGAGAGCTCTAACAATGACCATGCCTTCTTATGTATGTATGACATTTTCCTCTTGTGCCTCTTACTTTGTTTTAAATTTTTCTTATTGTCTTTATTACCTTGCTAATTTTGCGGATTTGGCAGAGCTGTTCTCTGGTGTCTGGCCTTTTGATACCATCTTCAACTTGCTTGGCGGACTACTACTATCACCACTCATTATACATCTCGACCAGTGTTATTTTCTACTAGTACTAGGCTACTGGTACTGCTCTCCAACTATAGGTTACCATTCTTTTATCTTTCCTTAATTGCTTTTGCGTCATGCTTTTCTGAATGGACAATGCCCTTTTTCTCCTTTATTCATAATGCAAAAAGCAAACTAAGTCAGAAATAAGTGAGAATTCAGACGACGAGTGGCCTTTTTCCACTTCACAGCCACTTATCTTAGCCTTTGCTTATTTCACCTTATTGGGTGTGAAAAACAGACAATAAGTTGAATTAAGGAACTTGTTGTTTTCCTGATGAAGAAGCCCATGAAGACCAGGCATCAGATCTAGCCATACATCCCCCCCTCTTAATATTTACCTCACCCCTTCAAGCTTCTGATGTGACTAGGACACATCGTCACTGGTCAGAAGCCTCCTGGGATGATAACAAGCCCACACCAGCACCAGTAGCACTCCCCAAAAAAGCTGACTCATCAGGCCATCGTATCACAAGGATGCTAAAGACTGGTAAGTGTGGAACCTAATGCCACATGTACTATGCTCAATTTGCATGTAATACAATGCATGAACCTTCACATGCTTCAACCTCTTGGATGCATCATTCCTAGATTCATAATTCCTGATTGACATCTGGAGAATATACAATGACCATGCCTAGATTGAGAACAGAAACGATAAGGCACTGGGGAACAAAGAAGACTCAGATCATCACATTCAGTGCAGGACTTGATGGGTGGGTAGAAAGTTGGACTTACTGTAGAAGTTCATTTCAATGGTTTCATAAAACTTGACCATCAAGTTACTGTTGCTCATAACCAGCGCCTTCAAGATAAGTATTGCCTAAACTCACCCTCTGCACCGGGGTCTAACAATGCAGTCACAGTCACGCTTGCATCTACCATTTCCCAAGTGAACCACTATGTTTTGATGAGTGGAAGGGTGAGGGTTAGGATTTTAGCACTACAAACAAAGTTGGATTAGATGGTTTGATGTACATGTAAAAATCATTGACCAAATTCATTCTCTGGGCTGTTTGAGCTTGATCATCAGCTGTGCCAGCAGATATACAAGATTTTCAACATGCCTTTTGCAGAGTCCAGGTGCCAGATTCTCGCATTAGCTGAAAAGAGCAAACTGGTTGTGACCGTCCAGAAAGTGAAGACTAGCCAGATTATTAAAAAAAAACAATGTCACGGACCTCACGATCAGGCTTGTCCAGCTCTTCTGTATGTCACAAACAGGGCCATCATATCCAAAGCCTTTCCTGTATGCTCCGCTCAAAAAACAAAAACAAAACCAAGAATGAAGATGTTGTACCTGGGGGAGTCAATTAGTGTATGGGGTGAATGAGTTGGTGGTGAGGTAGATGGGGGAGATGGATCTGCGCTTTGCGGGTGTACTACCAAGATGGCTGATTTATGTGGGATTGGTGTTGCCACAGATGATGGTATTGAATACGAGCGATCTGGCAGTTGCAGCATGCCTAGTTAGATGAGCAGCATGATTGATGATTGGGGTGGTGTCTGTTGGGAGTGAAGGTGAGGAAGCGAGGAAAGAGAACACCTGAAGAGCAATGCATGCAGCATGAGTGATTTGCACAATGGTGACACCAAGACAATGAGTATAGGAAATCAAGTTGTACTTGATGCACTACATCAATTGTATGACTTGATATCCAATATTCATCTGAAAGGTTGAAACATCAACACAGTCATCATTGTTGCAACTGTGGTAGTGGTAGGCCTGGGACATGACTGGGAGGCTCTAGCTATTTTGTTCTTCCTAATTCCTTTTCTGTCTTTGATTGTCTGGAGGTGCTGGTGCATTGAAATGCCCGCAGATCAGGTATGAAGGAAATTATTACAAGTGCGTGGAGATTCTATTGTGAGATGATTCTGGAATGAGTTGATGAGGGTGGTTTTGGATACTGTTAGGATGGGTGGTGGGGGACTTGCATAGCCTCCTGTTGTCTGCTTAGAATCGAATCGCATTCATACTTACATTTTGGAGTCGATCTGATCATCTTGTGTTTTGTTGTGGATTAGGACACAATGTATTTGTCTATGCAATAGCAGCATCCACTGTTGATATCTCATATATATATATAAGCCAGCTACAATGTTAACGATACCCCAGAACAACACAGCATCAGATACCCCACTGGTGTGAGTCATATTGAGTAAGTGTATCCCGTGCTACACACTGCTGCTAGTTGCCACATGCACGCGCTCCTGGAAAACAATCAAAGTCATGCCGGTTGCTGTGTCTGAGTTGGCCACAAGCTTGGTGTGGTCCCATCATGAACATCGGCACAAAGAACAAGATTTCATGTAAATCAAAATATATCTCATCTGCTCGGAAAAATGGAAACTGCAGCCAATGTCAATCAGCATCATCATCTGAGTGTCTCCATGAACTCTGAAAATAGCTGCCAATAAGAGCTGCATTGATGAACAGCCACCAACTAGGATAATTTGAGACTAGGTCATACTGTTCAAGGATGGATGTGAGTGAGTGGCGAGCCTGGTGGACCTAATATAATGAGGGCATTCATAGTAGATATACCACTGTGTGGCCTCTGGGTGGCTGAAAGAGCATTGCAGGGATGATATCTGTTCCTGTCTTGATTGACCAAAGCAAGTAATTTCACATGAAGCGAAGTAGAAAGGGGAAGTCAACCAGTATCATCAAGTGAATGAAAGTGGAAACTGGTTGTGAAATTGCACAACACAGAGTGCTTGAACACTGTAAAAGGTTTTAGCTCATGTGTAATGTCGTTCTCCAGATATTTTGCTACACCTGCCAATCAGTTAAGAAGTTCATCAGTGAAATAAAGTAGTTCACCCATACAACACAGGCCTAGGTTGATGTTATCGTCAAAAAGAATGCAGTCTCTATGAGCAATGGCACGCTCTGCCTCAGGCACAGGGGCCAGGACACGTAAAAATGGGCATTCAACACAAGGTCTCATTCTGTCCCCATGGTGCCAGAAAATTCAGACATGAAACATAGGGGATGCACAGATGAAGCAAAGAGATTACTCACCTGTCCCTCTTGGACTGCCAGCATGCCAACCCCCATCAAGCGCACCTCTCAAAGTCCAGTCTCTGACCTCAATGCTCATGCTCAGCATCCATCACCTCATGTGCACTTTCTTGCTCTGCCTCATTCATCGCAGACTGATCAGGCCATCATATATAAGGATGCTAAACAATGGTAAGGGCAGAACCTAATGCAAAACCATAATGCAGAACGTACTGCATATTGTCAATTTGTATGTGATGCATCATAATCCTGACACCCATGCCTAAATTGAGAACAGATACTATAAGAAGGCGCTGAGGAACAAAGAAGACTAAGTTCATCACTATGGTATGCATGAAGTTACACATTATGCAGAGAGGATGTCACAAGGCAGAATCTCGAACCTACGAGCATCAACGTGCAGCAAAAATATGGAGAAAACAGTATAAAGCTGAGCGACATGGTATCTTTGAGCTTGATTATCAGTTGCATGAGCAAATATGTAAGGTTTCGAACATACCAGTGGCCACAAAGCTCTGAAAAGAGCGGTTGTGAGCATTTACACATAGAAGAGCATCAAAGCCCCTCTAAACCTTCTCATCCAAAGCCTTTTCCACATGCTCTAGTCACCGTGTCCAGTGCCACCCATCCTTGAGGAATGAATCCAAGAATGCACTGATCCTTGGGAAATCAGTTGTTGAAGTTCAGCGGTGATGTACAGTTACATTTTGGAGTTGAACTGATCTTATATATCTTGCTGGTTTGCACACTGGTGTAGGAATGTGATGACATATTTTTCTGTTTCAACATCAGGAAACCAATGCGAAAATGATAAGATTTGAGAAAGCTTTATCTGAAGTACAATTTGTGTAATATGTGTCATAATTGTACTTCACTCGAGAATGCTTTGAATACCTGGACTATGTTGGATAGAACTCGCCAAATATGCATTTGTGACAGTTTTGTTACAGTTATCTACCAGCTCATCATCAAGATGGCACATATTGTATCGCCCAACAGTGCAACAAAGGAATGCTATGTTGTTAGAATACCCCACAATCATCTAGTTGAGTTCTACTTGTAATACACTACAATGTTGTCCTGCCCTGGTCATGGCGTGTAATTTTCTGCAGTTTTTTCTTTCTTCACAATCTCTAGAAGAATGCTAATGTCAGATAAAGCTATATATGGCTGGACTACATGGGATAAAAGTCGCCAAGGGTCCAAGGGTGTAGAGCCACTACCATGTTATCTCAATATGGCTTTTGCATACAAGCCATGGTTCTTATTACAATCTCAACAAAAACTCCCTCATTGGAGACATCAGGTATACAGCTATAGTGCTAGATTGGGGTGCACAGTTTTTCTAAGTGTGCAACATGAGTAATTGATGAACACTTTGACAACATATGTTTGTGATATGTAATGTTGGCTTACTATTTTGTTTTGCACAAACTCTCCAATATCGCCAGTACCTGATAATGTCTTCCAGGGGTAGGTTGTCTCAGTTCGAGCCACCTTCAATTCAACACTGTGGACCAATTATATTGCAGTGTTGTACTCCAGCACCCGCTAAGGTGTGGTTATCAGTTGCAAGGTAAGCAAGTTGGTGTGTTACTCACAAAATCTCTATAATTGCCAGCACCAGATAATATCCTCTAAGGGTAAGCTGTCTTGGCTTGAGCCACCTTCAGCTCAACAGTGTGGAGCAATTATATTGCAGTGCCATACCCCAGTGCCTGCCAAGGCGTGATCATTGGTTGCAAGGTGAGTGAATTGGTGTATTACTCACAAACTCTCCATAATTGCCAGCACCAGATAATATCTTTCAAGGGTAGGCTGCCTTGGTTCAAGCCTCCTTCAGCTCAATGGTGCATAGCAATTATATTGCAGTACCGTACTCTGGCGCCCGCTAAGGTGTGGTCATCATTTGCAAGGTGAGTGAGTTCATGCATTCCCTACAAACTCTCCATAATTGCTGGCGCCAGATAAAACCTTTCAGGATAGGTCATCTTGGTTCAAACTGCCTGTAGTCCACAGGAGTGGAGCGATGACTATGCAGTACAAATCCACCAGATTTCTTCTCAGCTGATTGTTTCTGATCCGTTCATGTGATCTGTTAATGCATTGCGAGAGCCAAAACATGGTATCAGATTGTATGTGTATTTACTACATATAATGGGCTTGAATGAAGACTATGAAGAGGCTATGGCTACATTTGAATCTGCAGCTACCAGTACCTGTAGTGTATTAATTAATACTACAGTACTATACTGCGCAGCCATTTATAAATACCTGCCATTTTTACAGTAATATAGTCTACACACAGTTACTGGCCATTCTACATGTGTATTTGCAGGGCACCCACTGCAGTAGCTTCTGCATTGTATTGGTTTGTTTATGCACTGTTGTATTTTCCGGAATAGTACCTTATTTCATTTGTCCATTTTTGGCAGGCAAAACATATCACAGGTGGTGTGGCTGCTCTGTTTCGGCTAGCTTTGTTTGTTTTCAAATATTCCGTCCTTCCCCTTTAGGCAATACAACATATCATTGGCATCATGGCTGTTCCTGTTTTTTGGCTAGCTTGTAGAATATTCCACTACCCATTTAGGCAATACAACATATCATTGGCGTTGTGGCTGTTCCTGGTTGTTTGCACATTTGTAGAATATTCTGCTACCCTTTTAGGCAATACAACATATCAATGGCGTAGTGGCTGTGCTAAAACATTTTAAAAAACAATACTACCCTCCCTCCAGCCTCATCCGAAACATTCAAGCAGCAAACATGTATATTTTAAGTACAGATGGATGCAAAAATAGTGTGTGATGTAATTAGGCAGCCCTCGCCCGCTTAGACCTGGTACTCACACTGTTCATACTCTCCACCACAGTAGTCTTGTGCTTGCCACAGTGGACAGTCGATGGGGAAGGTGGCGAGGGTGTGGGAGACACACTTTCATCAATGTGGGTGGCCACCATGCTCTCGAGCACCCAAGAGACATCCTCAACCATGACAAGCCATTCTCCCATGGTCTTGTTGTTAGAAATCATGTCATGCCACCACATCAGACCTACCACCATCAAGTACATGCCATTCCTTCCTGCCTTGCGAAGCCGTGACCAATCTGCGTCCTGTGGTTCACGCATATGCGCGCCTTGAGAGTTGATGTGCATGCCCAACATATTCCATGAATAAGAATTGGTTGGACAGGCCATGGAAAGGCTGGAAGATAAGAGTCAGTTGAAGCGACCACTAATTGGTGATAATGA
Organism: Suillus ampliporus; assembly: GCA_016584345.1. Classification (NCBI taxonomy): domain Eukaryota; kingdom Fungi; phylum Basidiomycota; class Agaricomycetes; order Boletales; family Suillaceae; genus Suillus; species Suillus ampliporus. The sequence goes on from JABCPV010000325.1 coordinate 14,857, forward strand.
ACCTCCTCATTCTGCAGGAAGAGGCCATCAGCGATGATGCGGATGATTTGCAATGCAGATTGTACTTATGCTGATGGGAAGAAATCTCAGAACTTGGTTAACTGTCTGCACATACGTGTAAATTGGACAGGCTGTTGGCACTGCTGGGAGTTGCATCTTGCTGGTGTGGAAGGGCCAGGAAGATGAAGGAAATAGCATCAATAAGGCCTTAATAAGCATTCAGGCTCACTACCTTCAATCGCTAGGTATTATTGATGCTGCGCCAGGGATCAGTGAGGGCACACCAGGATTGGTAATGTCATCAAGGCCAAAGTGAGTTGAGGGATTGGTAATATGGCAAAGATGTGCCAGGGCGAGACGAGAGATTGGCAATGCGGCAAAGACGTGCCAGGGCAGAGGGATTAGCAATGAATTAGAAAAGTGCCAGGGCAAGTAGGAGGGTACCAAGGAGAGTAGGAGGGATTACAAAGATGTGCCAGGGTGAGTAGGAAGGATTGGCAATGCGGCAAATGTATGCCAGGAAGAAGTCAGAGTACCCCAGATATGACCATAGCGAAGAATGTATCAATATTATTAATTCTCATAATCAAATGTATGGCTAGCTGTAAACATCTCGTCCAACGCTTGGGTAAGCGACTCTGTGCTGGCATCAAATCCTTGATCAAAGAAACCAAGTTCCTCTGCGCCAACATGATCTCCATCGTCGCCCTGTTCATTGTTGCTATCATCATTAGCAGGACCTTGCCAGTGCATGCTTTTCCTGAGAATGTCCCCCACTTTCTGAAGGTTCATTTTCTGTCCATGCTGTTATCTGTGTAAAAGGGTAGGCCCTTTCCTCATGAGAGTATACATGACTGACCCCAAGTCCATAATGGAAGCGCATGAGGGTGTCACGATCAACGAAGCTAGCGTGTTTTCTAGTATTAGCGATCATTATCATTAGGGGACCTGAGTTTGTTCACCTGTTGACATAATACTCAGGCCAATCATGCTTGTCCTCCTGTTAGTGGGGAGATGTCATGTTCATCCAGATTGTGCTGGGGTCGAGAAAATGCTGGGATAATGTGACATGCTCTGAGAATGACACCTGGGTCTATGAAACCAAATGTGTTCTGGTTTTCTAGAGGTCAGAAGTGAACGTGGCCCAAAGTACAGGTGTCCCATACAAGATCTTGCACAGGTTTGTACCACCAAATGAAAGGAATTCGATTCAGCGGGATTCATACATGTTCGTGAGGTGAACAACCATTGACATGATGTATGCCTATGACTTTGGCATAACAGTACTCACCGACGCACCCATCATCGTCTCAGTTTTTCGGTAGCATAATGTTGCAATGTGGGGTCCGTGGGTTTACAACATCTTGAGCTCTGCAAACATCATAGGAGGTGTAATTGAACCTCATGAGATTGTGGTGGTAAAGTCGATTGTGCTTGAAGAGGATTGAATTATGTTGGTCAGAATGAACTAATATCTCCACAGGCAGTTCAGTAATTTCCGGCTTGAGGCGATTGAGATTGTGTTTTTTCAACTGAGGAAGGAAATCCTGTGGGATATCTCAATATAATAGTCATCAAGTCATAGAAGTTATTTACCTTCATTGCAGGGTCTCCCACATGGTCGCGGAGGTACTGACCAAGCTTGTCGTAAATCTTCTCACTTTGACTGATGTGATAATGTAGCTGGGGATCACTTGCCATTTCATGTACCTCTACACCAGGGCCTCACTGGGATTGCCATTGCCTCATGTGGTGCAACCAAGCTTCCCGGTGCTCGATCCGAGTCAGTTGGTGAATGAATGCTCTTTTATCAGTGTGATGGTACCTGCCTTTCAGCATATGGTGCTCCAGCTCTCCCTATGCAAACTGAGTCAATGAGTGGATGGATGGCAGTTTGAAACTTACTGGTTCAGTGCTGTATGAATCCATTGTCCCAAAGAGATGGATGGAGGCCACATAATCCCCCAGTGCATGGAACTTATAAGTTTGAATATTGAATGACTTCTTCTTCCGCACTTGCTTCGGTTCAGGCATATCATGTGACTGTTCTGGACTTGCCTTTGCTTTTTCTTTCCCTTTCCCATTGCCATTCCTGGCCCGTTTGGCTGCTTCCTTTGCCTGCTGGCGAGAGCATGCACCAACTTCATGATCGAGCTCCTGCATCTGGTATGAAGCGCACACTGTGTTCTTAAACAGACGGAACTGCTCGCCAAGATCAGTCGTTGTTTCGTCGAGTATCTTCAAGGTGAGGTCAGAGTGCATCCAAAGTTTCACAAGTCCATGCCAGTGTGACATAGTGAAAAGCAGACTAATGATAATCTTATTGTGAGCATCAGGAAACAGGCTGTCAAAGACTGGGATAGAACACTCGAACAACATTAGTCCACGAAGACAAATGAGAATCATTCTGAGCGCATACCTGGAGAAGCTCCTCGAAATTTCGCGCAGCCATGTTTGACATCTCAGAAATATTCGAACAAAACCTCCTAATGGTTGCTGGTCTAAATGGAGGGACCTGCCTATACCTGTTAAATTGGCATTAGCTCACCAAATCATTGGAAGATAGACATTTAGCATACCTCATGTCAACCTCATGAATCAGGTCCTTGTTCAAAGTGGTGAGAATTCTTAGCAAATGTACTAGAAGCATCTGCCACACTCCAAGTTCAACCTCATGCAGAAGATTGACCACTAACACAATAAAGATGTTGAATCCAAACAAACCCAGAGAGTCTGAAAATGTGTTCTAATCAAAGGTAATCAAAGGTTAGCAAAGGTAGAATGATAAACTGATGGCCATTCTTACGGTGTTTGGCACCCACGAATTAGACTTGAGAATTGACTCAACTGCTGTACTGTCTACACCTAAGTTTTTCTTGTAGATGAGGTCTTGTGTGGTGGCAACCAACTGACTCCTCGAGGTATCGGAATGCACGAGAGTCGCACGCTGTTGCCTATCACAACTTGTGCCCAGACAGTGAAGTCTGTTCATCGGTATGAGGCATTGCAAGCAAGGGCATCCTCCTAACTGTCAGATAGTGGCAATGAGGACCCTAGTTGAAATGAGATTTCAAGTCCCATAGATGAGCATCCATGACTCACTTTTCAGATAGTCTGCAGAATAAGTAAAAACTCATGGGTAAAATCTGCGTGCAATGCCATCACAACAGATAATCACAATCCCATGTTTGTAGGCCTCTAAGAATTCATCATTGAGCAAGACTTGCCATTGAGATTGAAACAATTTGTGGTGACAATGTGTTGTGGATTCACAACCAATTCCCTTGCCTTCAGTATAAATCCCCACGAAATCCTTGAATGAGTCTGGAAGCTGCGAAGAATAAGTTTGATACAGTACAGAAAACTAATAGAATGACCATTGTACCTTTTGAAAGTAGGCTACATGGTTGCCCAAATGACAGGACGGTCTACAGCAGCGGTACTTCAACTCGTTTCCAAAGTACATGTACACTGGCCACAATCTTGCATTACCGAATGTTGTTAGCTGTGTGGCATCAGACCAGAATATGAGTGCAGCTACCACGCAAGGCAAATCACATCCTGCTTCTCCTGGAGATGCCTGAAGTTCACGATGTGCGTCCATGAAGGCTGGCAAAGTGTACAGCTTGCCCTGGATATTCACTTTGTGCAGTAGATGGGGGGGGTCGCCATTGCAGCTCATACAATTCGTAATGAAAATGTTCATCGTCATGAGCATTTGCGGGTTTCTCCCGAATAACCGACACAAGAGGCTGATGGTAAAGATCTGCTGCAGCATAAGGTCGAGTGCCAGGCTGAGCTGTAGTCCGAGAGAAAGGCACTTTGATGACTACTTCTGTTTTGCGCCAACCTGCGTCCTCATCCTCCCATTCGTCTCCCCCCTCATCATCAATGCTCGCAGCTAATTGTGAGTTGATTTTATCTCAATGTGTGTGCTGGACATCACTAGGATCAAAGTCTGGACATCCAACAACATCAAGCAAATCCTTAAAGCTCTGGTGTGACTTCTGCACACTGCCATTCCAGTGCCAATGCCCAAGCTTAAAAGACAATTGATTAGGGTATGGGTAAAATGGGTTGTGAGGCTCAGCAAGGCCATCCAGATCAGCTGGAGTGACAGTGGGGATAGAACTGAGATCTTGAAGTGTTGTAGCCTCTTCCAGATCATGTGATGGGGAGGTCGAAGAGAAGAACTGACATACGAGTCCAAAAATGTTCCTGGCTGTGCAGAAAGGAGTAGATTGCAATGACATACAACTCATGTTAGGCACATCAGTAGGATTTAAGGGTGGGATAAACTCTCAGAATAGAACAGTTTGGCTTGAAAGGCTCGGGGGAGGTTGTGGGAGTATATCTTCATGCTGTTGATAGTGTAGTGGCATCCGAATGTCAACACATCGGGTTCTGTGCTGCACCAACGAGGAATCATTGTCTATCTCTGCAGGTGCTACACTAAGATCAGGGGTGGATGTTGAAAGGGGTATGTTGCCTTGTAGTGAAGAGCCTGCACATGGCATCTCCAGCATAGGACACCCTGCTGACGGAGCCAGGTGAACGATGGAAGACTCTGCACTCAGTGCCTCGTTAGCATGATCAGACGGCAAGAACAGGGGTTGCGCATGGTGCAGTGGTGTACTCGAAGATTCCATGCTGACACATGCATCCTGTCTACCGCTATTGGCGTCCAGTCAGGCCCGCTTTGTGGAGCCTAGGAGGTCTTTTGCCTTCAATAAAGCAGAAAATAATTTTTTCTTGCCTTTTACGCATGATTGCTGATGCTTAGTGTAAGTGTTCTCCTGAGTGAACTCGTACATGCAAGTACATTTGAAAGACCTTGCCGATGAACCAGCAAGATACATTTGGAACTTGTTGAGATGTGAGCCAAGCTGTGAAAGATCAAATCAAATTAAAAGGACTCCTCGTCTATCCAGGAACAATCAACATGACAAACCTAGGTGCTACCGACCATATTCCCACAAGTTTAAACCCTGGCAGTGCTGGCAGGGCTGTCAGAGGGTGAATGGACTTGATTGTAGCACACAAAGTTAGACCAGCTAAAAGTCCCATAAAGAGCAACAAACCCTTACTGCACTGATTGACCCAATGGCAACCCCATCTTCATCATCTTCTGCAATCACTGCCCCGCTGGACTATCATGAAACCACTGTGATGTTCGCCAAACTTGCCATGGAGGCTATGACCTGCCACTCTGCCCTCCTGCATTATGACAGCACGTCGAAATCAATGACTGAATGGTACTGGTGAGACACCATTAGAATCTTGTATAACTTCTGAGTGTTAACATACCTACAAAAATGTAGGCCTGATGATGACCAGGGACAGAAAGTTCCACTATTGAACTTCAAGAAGTACTGTGATGAACATAAATTTCAATACCTGTTGTTACGGTCGCCATGCTGCGCACTTCTTTTTCCCTTGATACATGCTGTTTCCTCATTTCACCCCTGTTTCATCTTATTTAGTTCGTACTGCCTCGTCCTCACTCAATATGCAGATTTCCCTTGACTCTTCTGACTCGACTAAGGATTCCTCTTTGGATCCTTGCTTCTCTTTGACTTGACTTCAAGGGCTGTCCCCTTGTCATAGATTGTTTGGCTTTGTTCTTTCTCGTTACACTTGGCGTAACACCCGTGCTGCTTATGCGCCTCCAGCAGTGTACCCCTGGAGGGATAAGGCTACCAATAAGACTTATTGGAATGCAAGATGCACATATGATAGATGTGGGTATCAAGGTCAGCATTCCTTATTCCTCATAAAATTCCAAACTAACCATCATCTAGTGAAAATTGACAAATACTATGACCGATCATCACTAGTTACTTTCAATTACCCTCTTCGAGGTATGAGTTTGCTTCACAGCATATTGCAAGGCCATAGTTTTATTGATGGATTGTCCAGAAGAGCACGATAAACCATGCTCTATCCAACTGGAATGGACCTGGAGGGAGCAAACAGAATTGATGGTGAAACTCGACTCCTCCATTGGTGATGGCATTACGAGAGCAGAGTTCCGCATTCTATTTAAATGCTGCAAGTGATGCAAGCGAGTTGGAATAAGGCAGACAATGAACCACCATATCCTGGTCTGTTCAGAAGGGGTGCAAAAGCGACAACCCAAGCGGGAGTTGTTATCGGTGAAGCGAAGTAACATGTACTTGTATCAGCAATGCTGACAGTCACCGCATTGTTATGAAGTCACAAATTTTCATTTGACATGAGAAAAGATGTTTTCTCCAACTTGAGTCTGCAAAAATCCTGAGTGCTGAGCTGCATCTGACTTATACAATTGCACAAATGAAGCTTTTGAGGTAAATTGCAAATACTCCTACCAATGTTTAATGTTTAGACTGTGTCAAAGACATGTAAGTTATAAATGGCACACCTTTGAGTTCTCCTCACCTTGTTTTTCTTCAGTCTTATCAGCACTACTCTCCCGAGCATCCATTCTCAAACACCACTAATTCAGTGCTACACCTGCTTCACAGATGGGCAAAGGCAGGTGTGGGGGATGGATACCACTCAGTTGGAGGTGAGGTGATGACCATATTGAAGGGAGATAAAACATGGTGCTTCGTCCATTCTGCAACAAGTGACAGGCACTCACTACATCTCCAGCCGGCAGTTTCATGTATAGTATGATACAATTCCTTTCCCAGCTGAGTGTGTTTTTCCAATTGCAGAGTTATGTAACGACTTGTGACACAGGCTATCTATCAGGATCCATTTTTTACAGAGGGCAGCTTCACATGATGGACCATATTGTATGTATTTGAGATTGAGATCAGTGGCATGATTACTGACTCAGTGACAGTCCTACATAGTAGGTCTTTCATCAGAGTTGTTTGTCATCATCTTGGTCGTTCACACCATTCAAATATTATTTGTCCTATGCCATTCTAGCATAGTGACAGGACTAAACGTCTTTCCTACAGCGCACTTTTCCTGTGCTGTTCTTATCTATCTGACCATTTTTATTTGTCCTGTGTCATCCTCATGTTGCTTGGATAAAACGCTTCCATGTGCAGTTCAAATCTTTCTGCATATTTCTAAATAAGTCACAAGTCTCCTTGCCAGGTGGTTCGTGCACGACCAGATTGGTACACAAACGCCAATACCACATCAGTACTCACGGCTCACCCAGGGGCAGGGGCAGGGGACAGGGGACACATGTTTACAAGGTCACACAATATTGCTGCCTCTTATCTCTCCAGAGTCAGGTGAGCCTTTTGAACACTGGATTCCCAAATAAGACCAACAACCAACCCTTCGAAGATTGAGGATTGGTAGTTCATTGAAGGCCCGACTAGCATACGGAATCTGCATTCTAGTGTTGGGCATCTTCATGCAACTATATACTCCTCTGAAGGTAAGCAAGCCATTTTAAAAGACTTGTTTCATTTTCTGAAGGTCAGCGTGCTGTGATCTGCCACTCACAATAAAATCGGGCTTTGATTGCCAGTGAAGTCATTTTGATGCCCTGCCGTCAAACAGCATCAAACAATCGCTTAACAGTACAAATCTCATTTGAATGAGAATCCTGAGATCATTGACCTGAGTCAGATTTAACACACCCTGTACATAATTACTGCAACGTTTCATGATGTCACCCTCCTGTCTTCCACCATTCAATGCCTCAGCCATTCGTATTGGCATGTCTGAACTTTCAAATATACTCACTGGTCCTCAATGGCTGGATTTCTACATAAGACTCATACCAATGGAGACGGTCAGTCCATCTTTCTGAAATATCGTTTTGCATGTTCTGAGGGTTTTCAATGCAGGTCCAGACTGAATTGTGCTTATTCTACTTCTTGCTCAAAGGTCGAGTCTATCTCGGTGACATCTGGCAAATAGTTGGGGAGCATTTGTTGGAGGCACAGAGGGAGTAATCACTACAAAGTACTATAGGTGATGGTACAGTGCGTGGGGTTGTTGAACAAGCTTTCATGGAAGAGAAGAGGGATAGGTGTCAGCTGGAAGTGTTGCTGTGCAGCCAGGCTATTGATTGCGTGCAGCAGTGATGGATCATGCGTAACATTTTTTACTTCAGCATGCAAATGAGTAATCTGACGACATCTTACTACCTAGCAATATGCGGTGTTGCAGCCCCAATTGTGTGCAATGTCAGCTCATTCTCAGCAACCTCAAAATGTGTTGCTAGACCTGATGCGCCCTATTCAGCAGCTGCAGTAGCCTATCTGGCAGCTGTGAAAAGAAAGTGCGAAGGTTGGCTCAGGAGACAACATGCCAATCTCACACCAACTAAAAGGCTTTCATCATTTAACCATCACTCGCACCCAAATGGCTCTACTTCGTCTGTTCACCAGTTTACTGTTACGCACCACCTAGAATGTCAAACATTAGTCATTGTGGATGTCAGTACTGTCATTAATATGCCCTGCTTGGCTGTGCTTACTGTCTTGTTGTTGAAGTCCATCGACCCCTCATTCTGCCTGTTGAACACATGGGTTCCTCCTGGCATTCAAGACACCTTGAATGAAGCATGCAAAGCAGAGCTATCTGCTCAGGCTGGACTGATGATGATGTAACCTCGATATTGATGGTTACAATTCTCACCAGCGCAATACCAATTCTGAGCTGCTTTACTTGCATGTGAGGATGCATCACGCCAAAGCTGAGGTGGAAGTTTATGAACTAGCCATTGAAAATGTGCCTGCATCCAATTTCCTTGACAGAGGTGAGCGTAATTGCTTGCCTTCTCTTCAGATGTTGATGCCCTTGTAGCTGCATCACCTTCATCATGTCCAAACCTCTCGCCACTTTTACCTGAGGACATTTGTCGCTACAAGGAGTACATCAATGCCGAATCGCTTGACAATAGCTCTTCCGAGGATTTATGGTAATGGGCCCTTAAATTTGTCTCAGTCAAGGTTCAGGCTTGGCACATGTATCTTTCTATGTTTGTGTGTATAAACAACCTTGTAAATTATTTGTAGATTCTTTACTCCTGCTATGTCAATGATCCATTTGACTCAGAATTTCACAGATGGCAGGTTCTTACTGGTACACATAGTCACATTTTCTCACATCCTGATTCTTTATATGCTCGTCCTGATTCTTTATCTGCTTGTCCTGATTTTTTATCTGCTCTGTCATCATGTTGTTTATGCTCAAGAGATATCAGTTGCGTGAGACAACTCTTCTATGCATTTGCTAGTTGCAATTGTTTCCGCAAGGATGTTGATGGCATAAAATTTGTGGATTCAGTGAGTGCTGAGTGTTCTGAGGTGTTTTGATGTTTAATCATCTAGACAGTCCTCTGAATGCTGTTTACACAAATTTTCTCATTCTCAATTGTGCACATTACCATCTCAGCAGCATGTGAACTCATTGTTGAGTCCCATTACAGCGTTAATGCAGTCCCCTGCTATTGACTTGGTTTTATGTCAGGGGGGGTGTCTGTATGGCAGCGAGATTGTTAGCTTGGCCTCGGACTGGCTGGGCAACATGGTGGGTATCCCACGCTGGGTCCGGTTGCTGTGGCTCACCTGGGTATGCTGTAGGTCATACAAATACTGTTTGAAAGTGCTCTTCTGTGCCACAGTTTGTGATGCTGGAAACAATCATCCCTCACTTGGCAGTGAATGGTATCCACAACTGTACTTGGGCTGCCCAGAAGATCTTCAAGTGTGTCCAGATTCCCGAGGAGGTCAGGCTCATCATGCAAAACTTGAGGGCTTATGCCCAACCATCTTCAACAAGATAGTTCTGACTGCATGTACCCATAGATACAGTATTGGGGCTTGACAGTGAGTGTTTTCACCATTATTGCCATGTTTGATTTTGAGTGCATCCCAATACATTATTTTAGTCAGAGGCGAGCTCAAAAGCCTGCAGAAGTTGCAGAGATAGAGTCAAAGGGGGCACATCCTAACCTGACGATGGAAGCTTGATGAATGAGGATGCGTCTGAAGATGAACTATGAGTAGATTTTGTAACATGTATCTTACTATGTCAATAACTGTCCCGCGTCAATATCAGCGTGCAGATTACCATGTCTAGCAACATTGGATCACAAATAAATACCATCAAGTTCAGTAGATGACCATTTCAGACTGGCTGAGAACTGCTTGTATTTACCAAGGCAAATATTGCCCTAGACAAATGACTAGCAAAACAATGATGAATGACCAATGGATATCAGTATTGCATGAATTTTGGTTGTCAATGCAAACATCCATCGCAAAGTTCAGCTTAGATGGCAGGTAACAATAACTGCTTGTGTCTGGTAATATATTACCCTAGACAGATCACAACTATGACTGACAACCATTTGGTGTCAACATTACATGTATTTTGTAGCTCATGATTGCCACCTGGTTGGCATTACCAGTGGCCATTGTGAAGGCCATAGTATTGTGTGGATTTTGTAACTTATTGGTTGTTGATGCAAATATCCATCGCAAAGTTCAGCTCAGATGGTGGGTAACAATGACTGCTTGTGTCTGGCAATATATTACCCTAGACAGATCACGACGAAGACTGATGATCATTTGGTATCAACATTATATGTATTTTATAGCTCATGATTGCTGCCTGGTTGGCATAGCCAATGGCCATCATGAAGTCCATCTTAGGCAAAGGATGATCACTGTTCTGGAGAGCTGCTGGACTTGCTGCAACAGTTTATCTATTATATGTCGCAGTTGCAAGACATGTATATCTTTGTCAGGATTATTTTTCTCTGATACCCTCTTATCTTTTGATACCATTATGCTACAATTATCTATCAATTTGTCTTCAGATATAATTCAGTGAACATGTGATCTGAATTTGCCATTTATATCTATGAAAACCTTCTTCTCGCCGGTTTCCTGATGAAATGGAGGACCTCTCCCTATTTAACTTGTCCGCAAGTACTTATCCGACAGTATCGTGCTCACCTTAGATAAATTGTTAGTAGTGCACTAGCTATATAAATTCAAAATCTGGACCCACAATATGCACACAAATTTCAGTCTGGGCTTCTGTCAGCAACACCCTAAGTCCAACACTAAAGTGTTAGCGAGACTCTGATGAGGAGGAGCAAGACAAATATAAGATTACAAGACTGTGGTGGAAGAACAGATGAGGTCAAAAGCAAAGAACAGAATACAAACGGATGCATTGTAGGTAGAGATTAGAGGTCCGCTAGTCTTGGAAAACGGCGGACCATGCTTTTCATCACATTACCCCCCTCGAAAGGTCAATGTCCTCATCGACTAATCTTTTGAACCTCTTTGACCTCCAATCGTATATTCCTTGATTCAGCATCATATATTTCCAATGCTCCTGGCGTGGTATTCGAATAGTGAGATGCTCCCGATTGCACGCTAGGAATGTCTGAAAGGCTTCATTGGTTCCATGCTCATCCTTCAAGTTTCCTTCCGGCTCCCATGTACTTTCTTCACATGGCTGACCCTTCCACTTAACAAGAAACTCCCTTTTCCCTCATCTCTCCCTACTATCCCATATTTCTTCAACTTCATATTGTGGCATTCCTCCGAGGTCTATTGGTGGCGGTGGCAAGGGTTGATATTCATCAGGCAATTGACCTGAAGTTGATATGACCTGTTATAATTGGTAATCAAACATAGGGCTCCGTGAAAAACTAGTTTTTGACCAGTTTTTGACACACTCAAAAAATGCGTTTTTTCAGGTCATTTTGACATTTTTTTGCCATGGTAATGTGAATGCCCACTATACAGGCCCTCCCAGAGGCGTTGGAACTGTGCTATCCTGTAGTTGAGGTGTCCTGCTTGCCCCTTTCACCGGCTTCTCTGATAGTAAGTCCAACAATTGAGGAGCATCAAGATGAGCATCCTCACTACCCACAAGTACTCTTGTATCACAAGACCTGTACATTGGATCACGCTCAATCTCTGGGTCCTCACTCTCCTCCAACTAATTGTCCTCCGAGTTTGAATTAGAGTCCTGTGGCTCCAGGTTAGCCTCTGCTTGCGACTCAGAGTTGTCATGTTTCCTTTTCTGACCATTGCTATCAAGATCAACATCGAAAAGAGTACTGTCCAGGTCACAAAACTTAACTGTTGGTTTTGAGGGAGGCCTTTTGGTCTACGGGACAGGACAGTGAGAAGGTGGAGGAAGAAAAAGTGGGACAGTGCGAACACGTTCAGGATCCATCAAAGCCCACTGCTGAACTTGAACCTGACTGACAATGGTAGAACTTTTGAGGGAGCTGCACAATGCAGAGTTCAACCAATTCATCATTGACGCTGTACGCTCGTCTGCCATTGAATTGACAATGACATCAAAAATTTTCACTGTGAAGTGCTGCGAATGTGAGTTGTGAGTAAGCAAGATGGACACCAATACTAGATTGCACAGTACCACAAGAACATCTGCATTGTCATGGTCTAAGAAATCACACCAATACTTCACCACATTTGCCTTGTCCACAAATGTGCGGTTGAATGGCCAGGCTCCCTTGGCATAAGCAACAATTTGTTCATTCAGTTTTGCGAGAGCAAGGCCAGCATCAAGGCCATGTATAGGGCTGTCATCCTTGGACTTGTACTCAAATTGAAGTTGTGAAACAAGGAATTTGCCAATCCATAAAAGTGTTTGGTTTGTGTTAGCATTGACGGACATGGATGTCACAAGACCTGAAATGGTGTCACAGTGGATCGTAATAGGTATGATGGAGAGAGGGTTGATATGTTTGAGGATGTCAGCATTCCTATTGGCCACCGGAGTGTCACAAGTTGCACGAAACATGAATTTTCCTTAAAACTCACCAGGAATGAGGAAAAATGCAGTAACAAATATATCCAATGGAGCCTCATTGATAGTTTGGTTGAAGCGATAATTACAAAGATGGCAAATCTTCTCAAGGATAGCAACAAGTAACTTCACAGTATTTTTCTTGCTGACTTCTTCAAATATGGCCTGGACTGCTAGCCAAAACTTGTATACATCGGTGGCATTTGCAAACAATGACTCCATGCACTTGATTGCCTTGGCAGGGGGGCCTATAACGGCAAGGAGCTGTGAGAGCAAGAGCTGGAAAGACAAAGTTTCTGCCGTGTCAGGCATGAATGACTCATTGACATCCTAATAAAGTATCAGTGAGTGTTAGTGATATCACACAAGTCAATATTGTACTGGGATTGTTACAGTTCCATTCCCACATAAGTCTTGAATGGCAGGCAGGCAATGCTGCACTGATGCACCCAAGAAATACATGGTCCCAAAATGAGTTTTCCCAATGGACACCAAACCATGAGTCACCTTGAATGTTTTGCGTGCACTTCATAGGTGTGAATTTGCATGTGTTGATTTTTTGAAGAATTTGATAACATGGCATGTTGTCTTGATAGCCTGCATTCGTGTTTGTGTGAGTGAAGTTCAGAACAAATACAGTGGCTCAAAAAAGTGTCCGAATATTTATGCATTTTCAAGTAATTGGGTGATAGCAAGCCAGAACCAAAGTATGATAAAATGGTATAGGGATATGTCTGAAAGCCCTATATCATGGCTCACATCTGAAATATATAACGTGGGAACCTGTCCATATATGGGCAAGATATGGTAATTTTAAATACATGACTCATTTGGACACTTTTTTGACTTTATATTTAACCAAGACTATTCTATGATTCTAGTACTTTGTGTTACCCCCCTTGGCCTTAAAAACTGCTGCAATCCTCCTAGGTATACTTTCTATCAATTTCTGACACTCCTCTTTAGCAATATTTTTCTACTCTGCTGCAATTCTTTCTCATAGTTCAGATAGCCCCTATAGAGGATCTTGATAGGCAGCAAGTAGTCTTTTGAGTAATTCCTAGAGATGTTCAATGAGATTAAGGTCTGGAGACTGTGCTGGCCATGATAGAACATTGATATCATGATCTTCAAACCATTTTATAGCTATTTTTGAGGTGTGCTGATAATGTCTTCTTCATCAATCCCTGACTTATGCATGCTTTTGAGTAGACACTCCTCTAGAATAGAGATGTACTGCTCTGCATTCATCCTTCCTTCCACCTCAAAAAGAATCCCCACCCCATTCCACCCCATACAACCCCATACCATCATACTTCCTCCTTTGAACTTCAGCTAACCCTTAACATCTCTTTCTTTTAATGGTTCTTCTGCCTTTTTCCATACATATTCCTGGCCATCTGACCCCATTCTATTCGATTTTTGTTTCATCTGAATAAATAACCTTCTTCCAGTATTCCACAGTCCAATATTGGTGCTTTAAAGCAAAGGCCAGCCTTCTCTTCCTATGAGCTGCAGAGAGAAGAGGTTTTTCTTCTTGGTTACAGCCTTAAGATTGGCTGCCTTGATGGTATTTCTAACAGTTTGGGTTGAGACAGGAGTGAAGATGATGGAATTGATGAACTTGGTAGCTTGGGTAGCATTTGAAGCCTTGCCAGATAGAATTTAGTGAACAATAGCTCTTTTGTTCTGTGAAGTAAGCTTGGGAGGACATCCCATTTTAGTATTTTCCTTATCTGGTATGTCATTTTTTATGACTCTGGCAATAGTAGACTTACCAAGACCAGTTTTTGAAGCAATATTCCTGATATATAAACAAAAGGTACAGAGAACCAGGATATTATCCTTTTGAGCAGAAAAGATGGGCTTCATGATGATTATGTTGAATTTCATGATCTTGTTTGGGTTTATATATTCAAATTATATTAAAATTAAACCATATTATTATTATCACACCATTTTATTTAATAATATTATGCATGAATGGTCTGATTTTGTGATTTTAACATAAAGTCAAAAAAGTGTCCGAATGAGTCATGTATTTAAAATTACCATATCTTGCCCATATATGGTCGGGTTCACACGCTACATACCTCAGATTCAAGCCATGATATAGGGAATTCAGACATATCCCTATACCACTTTGTTATAGTTTTATTCTGGCTTGCTATTACCAAATTACTTGAAAATGCATAAACATCCGGACACTTTTTTGAGCCACTGTAACTGGATACATAATTACAGGCTGGAAGAAGGGGATCGTGCAAATGTCCTTCACAAGCAAGTTCATCCAGTGACATGGATCCGGTGTGTTCAGAATCCAAGGATATTTCCCTTGAATTTTCTTACAAGTGACATGTGTGTTTCCTGTGTCATCAGAGCAAATTCTGGAGAAGCATTTGGACCCAATCAGAATAATCACCTGCATGTGTTTAGCTCGGAAATTGATTGTTCCCAGAAAGATTTCAACCTACACCATCCAAAACACCAAATAGGTGGTCTGCAGTATGTGATACTTCTGAAGCCTCATTCCCCTCGAAAAAGTAGACATGATGGTTGGGAGTGATGACATGGATCGTGTAGATGGACTCAGGTAAGTGAGTCATTTGGCCATCAAAAGTTATGCTGAGGTTTATGCAGGTGCATAAATGTTCGAGCTGTTTCATATGAACAAGTGCAGCCTCCGCTGGAATTTGATATTCTTCCAACTTCGATGCTGATACTGGGACATAGGATGGTACAGCATGCAGCCACATGGACTTCCACTCTGGCAGGTCAACCTTACTCGGGGGAAGGCCCCCAACACAGAACAACTGCACAACATCAGCATGGAGCTGCACTGTTAATGCCTCGAGTCGAGCCTTTTTGTGAGTGGGGCAACAGATGGCTGGGATTTTGCTGTCACCGTGATGCCAGGGGATAAATGTCAAGCTTTCAGTGAGGTCACAGTGGCACCGTTGAGTACTGCAGATTTTGCTGACACAGCATCCATTGCTAAACCTCCACCCTCCATTGAGCTTTTCCTTCAGCTTGCATGGAAGGTGCTTGCAGGTTGCTGCATGTACAAGGATCCGTCTCTTGACCCAGTTCTTGGACTTCCACACAGTGGTGCAGCCAGTATTTGTTCCCACACAGCGAAACATGTGTGTCTTGGATGGGTCATCCTTCTTGTAACATCGGATTGCGAGTGAGATGAGCTTTGTATCAATTAGACGGCCACCTGGGCCTTGTGCAACTGGCTCAGGCAAGTCTTCATAGTTACCGGCATCAATATTGAGTGCCTCGGAGTCACCTTTGGCATTTTCGGTGTTGGTAGAACTCAGAACCTCATATGATGTGTCAGTGAATATTATTTTATATATATGTATTTCCTCACTGATTGCTTTGCACACTCGTAGTGATAAATGGTGGTCCACCACAGATCATGAACCCATTTTCAAAGCAGTGTGGAATTGGGAAACTTGTTGAGGGCAGCCGTTAGGACATCAACAACTGCAACAAGACCTGGTCCACGCACTTGAAACTTGAATGGACACAGTGCCAACTCATCCTTCCAGCCTCTGGGTGCAAACGTGACCTCGAGCACATTATTCAGTGCAGCTTCAGTACTGCCATAGAGTTCGACCCTCTCCAGATCTGGAGCATAGTGCTCAAAATTATATTTGGAGTTTCTGAGGGGGATACTATGTGGAAGTTGTGTGAGTGCCATTTGGAGGTGGCTCAACTGTGCATTGTTGCGCCCAATGTCCTCGAAGAAGCTCATCAAGGTAAATTTTTGTTGCAATCACTGAGCTAAACACTCAATTGGATGGTAGTTGACAGATTGTCGGTCATATCTTAATGATTTTTTGGTGATTTCAGATGTTTGGATGGAGAATTCAATAGGCTATGTTCCTGGGATCATATACATATATATTTTAGTTTTTGATGAGTTTTTGACACCCCAATATCAACCCCAAGTTATTGACTCATTAAAAACACATTAAAAACCTGTCAAAAACTTGGTAGTTTTTCACAGAGCCCTAATCAAACAACATTATTGTATGTCATGTTTTAGCCTTAGATATTATTATTGTGATGTCACACATATATGAATTAAGATATGACTATGCTAGAAATATCACCTTGATATGTTTTTCACATCAGGAAATCAGTGCAAACTTGATTTAGTTGGTAAAGTCAAATCAAAAATCCACTGAATTATGTAGAATTATATACAAAGATAACCAATTGGTCTCCACTAAGATAGGCATCACTCTAATCCAGCACCCCCTTACATAATCATAACCCTAACCCTACAATGGCCAAACCTTCAACTTGGAAATTTTCAAAAGTTGAGATTGAGAGACTGCAGAAAGATTAGTGACAGGTGTGTGATTAGTACATGTAGTAACACTATATACTGGTGCATTAGGCCTTTCTCAGTGTCTCCTTAACTTTGAGAATCATAGAGGGGGGTAGAGTACAATGACCATGGTATTGGTGGTTAGCCCAAGCTGCCTCGCCACCAGTGAGACCTTGTACATATGCAGAAATGAAATGCACAGATTGATTTTCATATCTGCATTGTGGACAGCTGTTAATAGCATACATACAAGAATGGCCAATGAAAATAAACACCTTTGAATTTGAAGCAATGGTACATCATCAAGGCATTCAATGACATTTCTCTCCATCACGTCCATATTGCATATGCGCTGACTTGTTCGGTATTGAAATTTTACCGTGCCCCAGTATTGTTCAATGAAATTTAGTTCACAATGAAATTTTGGATAGAAATTGCAGATGTGGCCACAGGAAGTGATGTATTCTTCAAGGTAACATTTTTGTGAAGTGAAATCTGGTTGGGAAAACAATAACTGTCGGCAACAACAGTCTGTGTGGATAAGCTTGCACTTGAATCCTTCACACTGTGCATTGAGTCCAGTTGCAGGCCAGAGATTCCACTCTCAAATGATTGTTTCCATGCCTTTGAACCAACTGGCAGGCATGGTCGAGTGATTGTCGCAATAATAAAATTCTTGTGATTGACTGTTGAATGTGCCATTCTGCATGCATGGCCCATCTTTATGGTGTGTCCAGTTTTGGTGAGGTCTTTTTGGCATTTTCTGAGCTGACAGGGCATCTGGTGCTCATTTTTGGTGACTTGGTGCATTGTTGAACATGAACAAGCCTGTTGCAAAGCCATTGGTTTTGTCCTTGTAGATATCAATTGAGTGCTCCACTTGTTTGAGTAGATCTAATGTGGAGAAGTACCCATCCCGATTTTTTTCCTGCCTTGAAAATAACCTGTGCCTTGCTAAATTTTACCCAGTCAATATTATTTCATGTGATGCTGCAAATTGTGATACTCACTCGTCACCATGCTGCAACTGGCCCCATTCTGATGTTAACATATCCAAAATCATTAATGATGGTCCCTTGCCCTTACGTTGAGGAGTGGCCTTCTCACTTGAGTGAGACCACCCTGTTTTGCAATGGTCATTGGCATAAAATGTTGATTCATCATGTGTTACGAGAATGAGATGAAATCGGCCAGCTTGAGCAACAGGGAAGCCCTTTGGTGTGTACTGAATGTTGCCATCATTATCATAGATAAACATTCTCTTCTCATACTCCTGCCATTGTTGAATGAACTGATTGCAATACCCAACAACATCAGGACGTTCATGACCATCAATGTACATGCCATTCCACTTTTGTCCATAATGCCAATTGAGTTTGTGCAGCCACCGCTGTGCTGTCCACTTTGAAATTACCTTGGCCTTCACACCAAGCCTCTCCTGCACTTTTGGCATAGCAACATAGTCCACAATATCTTGAGCTTGGATGTGGCCCTCTTGTTGCTGGACTTTGGACAGATGAAGTTGAATTTCTTGTGTGAAATCTTCATCCTCAAGAATTGATGAGTGGTATTGATCATATTGATGGAGAGGGAGCTTCCCATTACAGAGAAATTGGTGAATCCATGTGCATATGTTGCGTGCATGATTGATTCCGAGGCCTAGTGATTTTGAGGCCACAAGGGATGCTTCACACCAACCATATGGCAGCTCTGGATCAAGGTAGAGGTTCAAAGCACCAAGCATTGCTGTGATGCGAGATCAGAAAACCACATCAAGCTTCTTGTCTTTGCTGTTCACTGCAATTTTTGCTCGAGCCCAACATAAGGCAGGGAAGTCTTTGTAATCAAGAGCATTGAGAACTGAATCTGTGAAGGTCTCTGGACTGTCATTGCAGAGTGGCTGTCCATTCTGAATGTCTTCTAGCATTTTCTGAATTTGTTCCTCCTTTTTGCTGGATAATATTTCAACAGGTGATGATCGAGATGGGTTCTTTCTCATGGAATCCCCAGATGAATCCGATGCTGATTCAGAAGATTCTTCTTCCTCCTCTTGAACAGGGCTTGGCTATTTTTAAATGATTTACTCATGCACAACAGCGACAAGCCATGACATTGGAACTCACCTCATATGGAGATTCAGTGTCTTCAACTTGGACATCCTCCACTTCTGGCTTCTTTGTAATCCAACTCCTGATGAAAGTCTGATTTGTTCCTGCAATCCTTTTCCTTTTCAGAGTATGACGTCGTAGAGTCCGAGTTGAGTTGCCAGTGTAATGCTTTGGCCTTGTCATATCCCATATCTCTGGCATCCACAAACTCTTTCCATCAGCACGCTTCCTCTGGACCGCCGGACCTGAACTCCAGACAGGTCCACTCCACCAGACCTAAGCCCAATCTAGAATCCCTCTTACTTCCAGCCCTCTGGCTTCTATTGATATCTGCCTGCTTATTGATCTCTGGTACCTGTCTCATCTCCAAGTTCATTTTCTTATGATCCGTCTTACTTTACTTGATCCATTTGGACTTACTAATATACTCACCATATGCTTTCCTCACTGCCTCTGTACTCTGTATTACTGATCAGTTAGCTTACCTATAGTATATAAACTCCTGTACTTGTTGTAGATATCTCAGTTTGAATATTAAACATAGTCCTGCTCATTCCTGCCTCTCCGGACTTGAGTTCTCTGACTCTTGTCAATCTCCGACACTAGACTAGGGTAGACCCCTAAGTCTATCTCTGTTACTGGCTCTACCTCTGGGTAGTCTACCTCTGTTCTTTTCTGCTACTGGCTCCGGCCTTAAGCAGTCTAACTCTTTGACTTGTATCTATGATACTACCGGGTTATATCCTACCAGACCTAGTACTGAAATTAGGGGCATGTACTCAGGTAAGGGGCGCAGCGCACAAGCTGAAGCCAAGCCCCTTGGATCTAGTCCTCCCTTGAGCACGGCCTTAACAGGCCTTCTGGTGTCTTTTGACCTCTGTCTTTCCCCTTCAGCAGCAGTTTTCTGTGCTTGAAAGAGGATTTCTGAGAATGTGAGAAGTGCTGCTTCATCCTGTATCTCTGCCTCTTCTTCCACACTGAACTCCATATCATCCTTGGAATCACTGCAGCTGGAGGGGTCCTCGTCTCCAAAAACATCTATTCTGTTAATAATATCCTGTAAATCAGTATCTTTGTCCTCTTCTTCTTCATCAGATTCTTCCTTGGCCATTAAGTTCATGGCTCCTGGTCCAAAAATATGTTCTGCAAAGTAATGCTCCTCCTCGAAGTCAGAGACATCTTTGACTGTGGCTTTATGGGACCTGGAAAGTGCAGACTGAATATTCCTGAGATGAGCCTTATTAGCTTTAGACTTTACACCCATTGACAGATGCTTTATGTGAGTAATATTGCTGATTTTTGCTGCCTTCTCCTCCTTGGTCCTGTCCAGGCACATATCACGTGATGTATTATATAAGTGGCCAAATGTTGGTGTGCTGAAAACTTGAAAATTATTTCCTTGCATCCCATGGCCTTGTAAAGCACTTTCTGACTTAATAGTACAAAACTTTTTGGACAACAAAAATCTCCTCCAGTTTTGAAGATTTTTTATTTCTGCTTCCTGGCAATTCAAGCTATACTACTACTAGATAGTTCCTAGGATCCAATTACATCAGAAACAAATCTATGTGCCCATAATTTGAGCAATGGCAAGGCTCTCAATGTGCTGATGTAAGCAGTGCTGGATAAAAGTGATGCCTATCTTACCACCACTTGCATGGCATTGCACTGGCCATGTCACATGACAGATGCTTAGGTAAGTCAGAGTTTGAAAACTTTCACCAACTTCGACACTTGTCTTTCTCTTGTCTCAGCCACACTCTAAGTGCATCCTTCTGTGGTGATTTGTCCTCCTTTATGGTCCCTCCTTGGCTTTCCCTCATAGCCCTCCCTGGCTCCTCCTTGGCCCTCCTTGGCTCCTCCTTGGCCCTTCCTGGCCCTTCCTGGCTTCTCCCTGGCCCTTTATGGCTCCTCCTTGGCCTTTCTTTGTGGTCCTTCCCTTCTCCCTTGAGGCAGGTAATTGTCATGTCTCTCTCTCTATCTTCTGTTCTATTATGTCTCTCTGCTTTCCTGTATTAGTACTACATGTATACCTCAACCCCAATTAAAATTTGATAAATGATAAAATGAGTGTCAAATTGAGACTTTTTAGTAATTTCTTAGCAGATTTGTTTGAAGTTGTCTGGCAGTATAAATCTTTGTCAAGGATGGCAGATGTTCACAATGTGTGTCATAATTGTGTCTTTGGTGGTTTTCCCCAGTGTAGTCTGGCTATCTAAAGTTTTGTCAGGCTGACTGCAATTATGATAAATATTATATGAATTGTATGCTAGACAGAGCTATATAAAACTATGTCATTTCTGGGTCAATTGCCTGATGTTGTAGTGGAGACATTGATGGCGTAAAAGGGCGTAGAAGGGTAGTGTGAAAGACTGGGTGGATTTGTTTCTATGTATGCAGTAGGTCAAGCTTATATGCACGCTCTCCAACTTTCCTGAGAATTTTGAAAGGGTCAAAATGACAATCATTGAGTTTCTTTGAAGGATGACTAGACTTTATGTTGGTACCTTCCAGGTAAACTAAATCTCCTGGTTGATATTCTAGCGCCTCATGGCGATGTTCATCATAATAGCACTTCATGTCTTCCACTGCTCTCGTAAGAGCTAGTGCAGCTTCTTCGGTGAGGTGATGCATATGAGATGCAAAAACGTTCACACTCTGCTTTGATTCAAGCTCGGGGTTCTATCCCTTTTTGAGGGTGTCAGCCATAGTTGAGGAAGAATGGAGAATAACCAGTGGAAGTTTGAATCTTGTCATTGTAATTGAACTGGGCAAGTGGCAGCCATTCTGCCCAATCATCCTGACAATAATTAGTAAACAGGTGAAGATACTGCTCAACTTCTTGGTTAATCCTCTCTGTCTGTCCATCCGTTTGAGGATGGTATGCAGTTAACAGATTGGTTTGGATCCCAAGCAGTTGATTGAGGTAGTGCATAAAGTTAGAGATGAATTGTGATCCACAGTCACTAATGATCCATTCTGGAATGCCGAAGTCCTGCCATACTCTGTCCCGATACAAGCATGCTAAACCTTCAGAGAAGAGTTCCCCATTTGTCAGTGTGAGACGAATCATTTTGGATAGGTGATCCATGACAACGAGAATAGTGTCATTCCCTTTACTCTGAGGGAGTTGAGTTATGAGGTCCACCAACACAAACTGCTAGTTGCGATCTGGTACTGGGTTAGGTATGAGGAGTCCAAATGGTTTTACGGGGAATGTCTTGGTTCACTGACACCTTTCACAGCCACTCACATAATGTGTCACATCTCTGTGAATTCATGGCCACCAATATGTTCATAGGATAAGCTTGACAGTTTTGAAATGTCCTGGGTGGCCAGATATTGGTGAGTTGTGGTGAGCATGGATGATTTGATCTCAAAGGAGTTGTTCATTTGGCACATAAATCCAGTTCTTCCATGAATTCAACCCTTCTTCTGTTTTCCAGCCTTCCTCACCTCTCTGTACTGCCTCTTTTATGAATCCTTCAACTTTCTTCGATGTTTGGATTTTGGATAAAATTTCATCACCCTCCATTTCCACTTCTGTTGTCACTGCTCAAAATCACTCTTTCTTTAACAAAACTCAACCTTCGTTATCTTCCTCCCCCCTTCCATGGTCCACTTGTCTTAAGAGGGCATCAGGCTTCCCATGAGTACGACCGGGTTTGTGTGTAAGTCAGAAGTCATACTCTGCCAGCTGCAACACCCATCAGGCCTGCCAGTGATTGAGTTTCTTTGCCAACATGAAATACTCAAGATTTTTATGGTTGGTTTAAATATCAAAGGTATGCCAAGCACACATCAAATAGTGTCTCCACTCATCAAGAGAACGCATGACAGCAAGAAGTTCTTTATCGTGGATGTTGTAATTGCATTCAACATCCAAAAGCACTCATGAAAGGAATGCGACTGGGTGCCAACTCCCATTGTTGTGTAACTGCAAGAGAATGGCGCCTGTGGTGTAGTCCGAACTATCCACTTCAATCTGAAACAGTGCGTCATCCTTTGGCATGATGAGGACAGGAGCTGTCGTGATAGCAGTTTTTAGGCCCTGAAAGGCTTTCTCCTCCTCAACTCCCCAGTGCCACAATTCATTGCCTGTTAGGCAATGCAATGGGTGGGCAATGTGGGCAAAACCTTGAATAAAACATTGATAATAATTGACAAAGCCCAAGAATTGCTGTAGTTCTCATTTGTTGGTTAGGCAAGGCCATTCTTTCACTCCTCTCACTTTGATGGGATCCATGGATATTTTGCCATGCCAAATAACAAGGCCAAGGTACTCAATCTCTGTCTTCTCGAAGTCGCATTTCTCAGCTTTGAGATATAGATGATTGTTGCGGAGGATTTGAAGGACCTCACATGTGACCCATCTATGCTCCTTGAGAGACTCAGTAAAGACGAGGATATCGTCCATATACACAATTACAATGCTGCAGCTAATAAGCTCACAAAACAGGTCATTCATCATTGTCTGAAAGGTAGTGGGGGAGTTAGTAAGGCTGAAGAACATTACCAGGGGTTCATAAAGACCACAATTGGTCGTAAAGGCAGCTTTCCATTTGTCTCCTTGGCAAACCCAAATATTGTTGTATCCCCATTGGATGTCAAGCTTGGTAAAGTAGCGTGCATTGCGGAGCTTGTGCACAACTTCCAAAATAAGGGGTAAGGGGTAACAATTTTGATGGTTAGTGCATTTAACTTGTGATAGTCCTGAACTGAGCATAAAGAGCTGTCCTTCTTAACAAAGAAGAAAGGTGACGTGATGGGAGACTTTGAAGGCCGTATTTGTCCGGTGCATAAGTGTTCTTCAATAAACTTGTCCAATTCTGCTTGTTTGGCTAAGCTCAATGGATAGATTTTGCTATTGAATGGTTCAATTTCCGGTTTGAGTTCGATAGTGTGATCCCATTGATGATGTTCAGGTAAATGGTCAAATGAGGCCTTCTTGAATACCAGCACAAAGTCTTCAAGATGATTAGGGAGTTACTCTTCCAACAATACTTTCTTTCCCATCTTAAGGGCTTGCTCCGCTAACTTTTGTGATTGCGTCTCCATGGCTCATATTTTCATCCGCTCTCTTGCTTCTTCCCAGTAGTGCCATTCATTAAGGCTCTCAACTTCAAACTTCATTACAAAGATTCGGTTGCCTGCTTCCAATTGCTCCTTTCCCTTTCTTTTCACTGGTTCATCTTCTGGTTCCAGTGATTGGTCCCCGAGTGTAGTGTGACAAGCGAGTGGACAGCAGTTGAAGGTAATATCACCAGTTCACCAGTTAACAGAGAGATTATGCTTATGGAGCCATC
>JABCPV010000326.1:0-39370 GCA_016584345.1 Suillus ampliporus
ATATTTCTCAACAAGATGCGGGAGGCCTATTGTTGATGCCATGTTGAAAGATTGCCAGGTCTAAATTTCATAATTTGTATTTGGTTTGGACGTTGATCCTGTATATATTTTCATACTAGGATTGCTATGCAAGCTCGTGCCCCCCCCCCCCCCCTACTTTGTTTGAACTCAACGCTGCCAAATTTATGATGAACCGGCCCCACAACCCTCATCGACTCATCTCCCGTACACGGGGACCCCAGGTCAAGATGTCTAAGGAAGTACGTCAGCAGTAGTAATGCCGTAGCTCAGTTCAGGTCTGCTCGGGCTCGGGTTTCTCCGGTTTACTGGTAATTTGGCTGATCCAATGCAAACTGAGTCACCGATTCAAATTTAATGTGGTTTGCTAGTCACACAAACCCAATTGAACCAACCTCAACCCAAAAAATTGAGAACCACGGCTCAAGTTGGCTTAAGTCGGCTTCAACCAGCTCAAGCTGGCTTTCAAACGTGGCATCCGGAAGTTCTCTCACTGACTCTTTGTTCGTTAGATTCACTGTTGTATTTTTGTTACTTTTATATGATGGACAAGGTCCCCATTCGAGTTGATGGCAGATTCAGGCTTGGCGATGTTTTGGGATCCGGCTCATACGGTATGTCTTTCACATACCAACTCCATTTTCATTCAAACTCAACATATGGACCCCAATGTTTAGCTGTCGTGTACCATGCACGAAACATCATTAACAGTGATACAGTTGCTGTTAAACTTGAACCCATAATCGACAGGTCATCTTCTGTGCAGCGTGAATACCATATTTTGAAACAACTCGAAGGTGGAGTTGGAATTCCCCGCGCCCTTTGGTTCGGTAGAGAGTCGACATATCATGCTTTAGTTCTCGACCTCCTTGGGTCATCGCTGCACAATCTTTTCCTTACACATAATCGCAAATTCGCCCTTCACACTGTCGTCAACTTAGCGGACCAGCTGGTCAGTCAGTTTGTAGTAGGGCTGCTGCAGATAGGCTAACCCATTCACAGCTCTCACGTCTCGAGTACATCCACTCACACAATTATGTCCATGGTGATATTAAACCGCAGAATGTCGTGGTGGGTCTCCATGATTTGAGGGACACTGCCTTTATCATCGATTTTGGTATCGCGAAGGAATACTGCGACACTTCAACCAGACTCCATGTACCATTCCGTCATAATCGACGTCTCACTGGCACTCCTGCATTCGCTTCAATCAATAATCACTTAGGAGTCGAGCCAGGTCGTCGTGACGATCTCGAGTCACTCACGTATATGTTGATCTATTTCTTGCGCGGCTCCCTCCCATGGTTAGCCAGTGACCACGAGAAGCTATCTAGCTCTTCCATGCTCAAGCGTAAAGCAAATACCACCATTGAAGTTCTATGTCATGGTATTCCTGTTGAGTTCGCTACTATGCTCATCTACACACGGTCTCTCGCATTCTCAGAGGACCCTGACTACGACCACCTTTGTTCATTGCTTCACGGTATTCGTGCTACATTTCCTGTACCAACAACGGACTCGCTGGATTTCAGCCAGTCCAATGATCCCGTCACAATAGTCACATATTCCCCTCCATTCTCCAATGAATGCTTGGTAGCCAAGGCGGTCACCCCATGCCTGCTGAAGGCAATGTCTCTTCATAAATCAACTCATATGTGAGTATCCATTTCATCTTCCCACCTGTGAAATGAAGCTGAGATTGTCTGCAAGCTTACATCCGCGTAATGGCTCCCCACCGTGTGCAACTGCTTCAATACCATGCCGGAAAAAGGGGACTGGTTGCTAGATCGTGATGCTGTTGAAATTATATGCATGCTTTATAATATTAGAAATGTATATATTACCAATGCTGTAGCCTGTAGGGCAAAGCTGTACAGTTGTACACTATGCCAATCAAAATCATTCTCCTTCTTGAATTTCCCAATTCCCATGCTATAAGCCTCTTCAACATGCTGTGCGCCGCAGGCCTTCAAGCTTCAAGCTGCAAAACCCCCATGAAGGACTCGTTATGCTTGACTGCTGAATCAGAGACCTTATCTGATTCTATCAACATTACAGCCAGATGGACACCTCCAGGCTCCAACATGCCGCTCCCTTTTTCCTGGGTGTCACTCAATTGATCAGCCGATTGATAAAGGTACTTCCTTTCACTTGACTAATTGCGCAGTGTTATGGATACACCGTGGCTCGGAGATTATACTAATGGTATTTTTTGATAGAGATCTGGGCCATCTGGCTACCATTCTTACCCTCATCCTACCACTGATCACTGATCAGTGATCACGGTGCAATTTATCATACAACATACGCCCAACTTGCCGCATGGAGGGGAGCTTCCCTTTCTTTACTGCAGCGCCTTACACTCTGGATTACTCACTATATAAACAGCGAATTATGTGGTCGGGTCTTCACCATCCCCAAGATGCCTCCTCGCCGACGTGGGCAGGGCAGGGCCCGAGTTGTTGTGGCGCCCACGGCTGCTGAACCCCTTCCCACCGCTGAGCCCATCCCAATTGTTCACTACCATTGCTGCCCCTGCTATCGCTATCACCCCTACTGTCCCCGGCTATCGCCCCTGCTGTCCCTGCTGTCAAGCCTGTCCCCACTGCTATGTTAGCATCAGCAAATGCTACCACCTTTCATATTACCCGTCGACTCCCCTGCCAGACCCCGAGCCAATGTTCAAACTCGTGCTGGTCCAAGTCGTACAGCAGATGAGGGGGAATATTTCGACCTCAACGTCTCCGGTGACGAAGACGAGACGAAGACGAAGCAACACCTAGCCCCCTTCAAACGACCATGGATACCACTTGGACCGACCCACATGCTACGGGTAGTCGAGTAAAGCGGTCCAAAGTTGCTCGCGATACGCTCCACTTCTTCAGGGATGATAAAATCAATCAGTGCCGAGTCTGCAAAGTTTGCGAGTAGGTATTGTGTCTACAAGTCCTTGGTTCTTTCTTACAGATTTCACCAGGGAAATTCATGAAGGAGACCCGGAATATGTCGTCACCACGTACAGTACTGCCACTGGAACCTCAACCCGTCGCAAACATCTTTTTTACGTTCACACCCAGCGTTACATCGAAGTGTTAGAATGTAATGGCTGGCCCGTGTACAGTGACTTAAAAGAACTTATTGGAGATGGCTGGACATTAGCAGGTATACTTCAAGCGCTGAAGGACCCAGCTAAAACGGTTGAATCACTCGGTCCCCCCCCTGTTAGCAACTCACTCCCCAGAACTTCAGGACCTCCGGGAAACATGTTACCTGATTTCTCACTGGATGAGATGCATCGCCAGCTTGTAAAATTCATAGTCGCTGATGATCAGGTGAGCCATTCACTTTCTACACGCTTTTGTTCTTAATTATCTTTAGGCTATCAATGTCATTGAATGCCCTGAATTTCGACGATTGATCCGCCTTCTGCAACCAGATCTTCAAGACACAGATATTTTCCATCGAACCAAAGTGCGCGAATTAATACTTCAAGCATTCAATGAGTATTTTGAAGTTTTGAAGCGCGACCTTGCGGTAAGTGCACAGTTGTCGAGTGTTCCACAAGATATCTTACATCTTTCAGAGAGCGCAAGGCAAGATCTCGTTTACGTCTGACCTGTGGTCGGATTCTAACCTCCGGCCATTTATGGCGATTACTGCACACTGGATTGCCAGAGAGGATCATTCGTCGGTGCTGGTGCTGAAGGCAGCACTAATTGCTTTTCACCACATCCCTGGCAGTCATAGCGGAGTATCGTTGGCAGGTGAGACGATGATGCTTCTTGATCATGCTGAGGTAGTGGAGAATGTAAGTGTGTAGTTCTACCATATGACATGCTCTGACTTTGTTTAGACGGGCCACTTTACTTTAGACAATGCCAGCAATAACAACACTTGCATGGGAGAGCTGTTGTCCTTACTGAGCGCACGCGATGTAACTTTCCATCCAATCGCTCACCGAATCCCATGTTTCCCGCACATCATCAACATATGCGTGAAGCATATCCTTCAGGACTACCCAACAGCTGAATTTACGCATGTGGGTGACAGTTGGGTAGTAGATGGCGCAACCATCCAGAAGGCAGAGTACGTTGCAGTCTTAAGATCCAAGGCTCTTGACCACGCTAGAGATGTTGTGCGCACGATCCACAAGTCAAACAAACGACGCGAGGGTTTTAGGGAGATGATTATTAGGGGGAACAAAAGAAATTGGTATAAGGACAATGAAGGTAATCCCAAGCAGCTCCCGATCGTCGAACTTCTGCTGGACGAACCCACGCGATGGGATTCAGCCTACATTATGCTGAACCGTTTACGGACCCTCCACAAGGTAAAGCTCCCCCAACTAAATATCTTGTCAGGGATTAATAGTCGCCCAGCCCCTCGATAGATTCCTCCAACAATCCCTGCCGACGAAAAGGCTGACTCCAGTGGAATGGCATTTCCTGGAGGACCTTGAAGTAATTCTAGAGGTCAGTATTAGTGTATTCGAAACTCGTGAGTCATGATCCTTTTTACCATTTTATATTAGGTGCCGCACGCTGCTCAGCAAATCATGTCAAGCGAAAAGACTCCTGTGCTGAGTCTCGCGATTCCAGCTTTCGAAGAGTTAATGGAGCGGTGGAAGGAGATTGCAGCATTCATTCCACACTGCGCGCCTCTCATTGAGATAGGCTTGATCTGGGTTGATAAGTACGATGAACGAATGGGCGCTACAAATGCCTATGCTGTGTCAATGTGTCAGTCCGGCGAATTGTCAATAATGTTTGATATCTCACAGACTCACGCAATTTTATAGTTATCGATCCTGCAATTCGGATGTCGTGGATTCAAGCTCATTGGGATGAAGCCTGAAGTAATGCCGCCAAGTCGTTCATACTTGATTTGGTACGTCTAATTTACCATTGCTTGAAGTTTGAACTGATCATTTGATATTTCCCAGATGCATGCCAAGAGAGCAGCGTTGAAACCCACCGAATCCGTCCAGCCTCCAGTGCCACAGCAGCAGCCATGCTCGCTAGGCTCATGCCGCTATGGACTTCCTGATGTGAGGGCACTACTGAGTGTCCATGAGGGTGCACAAACAGTCGATCAGGAGTTCAGGGCGTACAACACGGGTACTCTCAGCAGCAAGGGGACGAATATCCTTGGATTTTGGCAGGTGAGCGCTGTGTGTCTCCTCAAGTTACACCTCTCGTTGTTGACCACGAGGGGTCGACCAGGTTTCTGAAACGATTTTTCCAACTATATTCGCTATTGCAATGGACTACCTACCCATACAGGCCTCTACTGTTCCGTCCGAACGGGTTTTCTCATCAAGTAATGAAACCGTCACTAAGAAACGGAATCGCATCTCCCCAGTGCTGATGGAGGCCCTGCAGATTGTCAAGTTCCTCCTGAAAAAAGAGCGACTTGACTTTACTCAAGGTTGGGCAGCATCCCAAAAGGAGATGGAATTCCAGATGTTATTGAACGACTCTGACGATGACGATGAATGCCCGCTACCTGACACCAGCAACATTACAGATGACAGTCATGCGCATGATGCTCTCCTCAGAGCTATTGCAGAGTACGAGTGTGACAACATTGATGACACTGCTACCACCTATTCCCCGTGATGTTTATTCATTCTTCATACTCGATTCTTACTTCTTACGTTCACAATTGTTCCGGTGTTGTGTTTATTTAAGACTGTTTTCAATCATTACCTCGTTTTCCCTCTCGAGCTCGAGCCATGCTGATGGAACTCATTTCCCGCCGTTTACAGACTGTCAGTGTGTCGATCCTCTTTCGAGCTCGAGCCATGCTAATCGAACTTATTGCCTGCTGCTCATAGTTTGTGAGTGTGTTGATCTTCCTTAAGCTTGAGCCATGCTGATCGAACTCTTTATCCCCTGTCCACAGGCTGTGAATATTTTGATCCTTGTTTGAGCTTGAGTCATGCTGATCGAGCTTATTGCCCGCAGTCTGTGAGTATGCTAATCCTCCTTCGAGCTCGAGCCATGCTGACTGAGATACGCAAGATTGTATCTTAGATTCGCCCTGATCGCCAGACACTGATGTTTAGTGCTACATGGCCGAAGGATGTACAGAAACTCACAACAACCACAACATCCAGCAGATTGTTGAAGTCTGCAGCGACCTCGAGAAGCGACGACCTTGTCTGGCACAAGGAGCTGAACAGCGTGTCATTCACTAGTGCACTCCTTGGGGAGCTGGAGTATTTGATGGCAAGCGTCGAAGGAAATTGGTTGGAAGGTGTCACGATTAGCACCATCATCATGGTTGTGTGCCGCATCTTGTCCTCAACTCAGGAAGAGAGTCTCAAAAGTCGGGGATATTCCCTCCTTCGAAGGATATGAACTGCGACATTTACGTTGCTGAGGCAGCTTTCAGATAAAATGCAAGCCAGCAAAGACGAGACTGTCGGTCGGGAACTACAAGGGTGTGTTTGTGATATGGCAGTCACATGTCGAAGTACCTTTGATGTTGACAGAGATGCTTCGCTGCTCTTGACGTCGAATGACGACATCAAGGTATTCGCATATTGTGCGGTCATGATTTACGACAACACCCCAAGCCAACTGGACGATCTCCCACAACATTCCAAGCTACTGCTAGAGCAAGACAAGAGATGCTGCCATGCATTAGAACCCGCTGTTCGTCAATATGCAGAGCTGCACAGGGAGGGTCTTGATTGCGCGATTGCGGAGATTTGGGGCAGCTACAGACCAGGAACTCCTTGGAGGGCACTTCTGGCTTCGAATTCTTGTTGGCTTTTGACACAGACTGCGCCTTCGTGTTCTCAATCACCGCAAGACGTGCACTTCAATTTGATTAGTGGGTGCTTGCTTGTCGACAGGAAGCAGCTAGGCAGGCTCCCGTCGATGATAGTACAACATCCTACCTACCAATGGATTCTCCGTGATGTCAGTGTTTGAAAGTTGCGACTTTGTTGGTACACGCTGACTTGTTAATTACAGCAAATTCTAGACGTCGTTCCAGCTGATATTCCTGGAATGGAGTATGCGACACGCGGGAATGTCTGCGACCATCAGGTTAGTCACCCTCGTTGTTATCACCCAGGAGGTAAAATAACGCACATGTTTGCTACTGAAGGTGTCTTTTGCTCTTCGCAACGGGAATTGATGCCATTCAGTCTACTGGAACGATGTTGGGATTGGTCAGTCAACTCATCTTGCGTCCAAAGTTGCAAATCGCGGATGAGCATCCGCGCATTGTCATCATCCCAGATGGTCGTATCTCATACTTCCTCGACGGTCATCATATCCGGGTTACCATCCTTCCCGAAGGCCCCCGAATCACATACAATGTGTACAGGACTGATACAGATCTACGCTGTCTCACAGGGAATATGGGTCTGACAAATGTCACGCGCTATCCTCCCCGCTTCCAACCCAACTTCCTCAACACCGTTCCTAGCCTTTTCTTCATCGGCCGTTCGTCAACGTCTACCGCAGCCCCCGTCTCGACAACATCTACTTCGGCCCCTGTCTCGACAATGTTTGCTCCCACCCCCATCTCGACAACGTTTGCTCTCACCCCCGTCTCGATAACGTTTACTCTTGCCCCCATCTTGACAATGTTTACTCCCGCCCACATCTCCGCTGGTCTACGGCTTTGAGGAGCCCACGTTCATCTACTCTCGGCTTGTTCTGCTCGAATCTTGCGAGCATGATCAAGACTGCAGTTTTGCTATTCTGACTTAGCTTTCCGAACATCGGATTCGACGATTTCACTTACGTCGGCTTGGGGTCCCATTTTGATTTACGATCGATGTCGATCGTCGATATCCGATGAGTTCGATGATGATTTGAGAGTATGTACTATGTATGAATGAATCAACAGTCTGTTTCCTTTTCTAGCATTTAACATTAATCACTGCAATATTGATGCGCTTGTGCCATAGCAAACTACAGCTTCACAATACAGTCATGTTTCTGTAGCCTCTCATTGTTCGCCTCCCCGTCAATCTCTCGATCTCTCAACCGATCACTCGATCTTTCAATCTATTAATGATGTTTTGCTTTCCATATGTATTTATAATTAAGCGCAAAATTATATATATATTCTAATTTTCAATCTGGCTGGAGCTGGCTTGAAGACCGTAAATGCAGCTCCATTAGCTGGACCGGGCCATGAATTACATAAGCCGTAACTAGATACACAGCTTGACTAACAACAGCTCCGCTCACGGCTAAAGCCGGACATAAGCCGGACCCACAACAACACTAGTCAGCAGTTAACGCAACGCAGGCGCACCAAGCGCCTTGATGAAGAACAAGAAATTCGAGCCGTTCTCAACTACATTAATGTGAAG
This sequence comes from Suillus ampliporus, assembly GCA_016584345.1. Classification (NCBI taxonomy): domain Eukaryota; kingdom Fungi; phylum Basidiomycota; class Agaricomycetes; order Boletales; family Suillaceae; genus Suillus; species Suillus ampliporus. The sequence goes on from JABCPV010000326.1 coordinate 8,360, forward strand.
GCCACTGAATTGGCCTCGAAGTTCAAACAGCCACGCTGTCGGTATCTTGAATGCTTTTCACTTGGCTCGACGATTCACCAGCGCAAACACCACAAGACAAGTGCATGGCACGCCTTTATGCACTTCAAAGGTCTAAAGAGTAATGAAGGTAGGCTACGTATTTCTAATATAATCCTCACGACGCTGACAAGACATGGGGAAGGCAAGGACTTCAATGAGAAGTCGAATGTTGCAGACTTAGTCCAGCACACCGCAGAATACCATGACCTCACGGATGCAGAGAAGGCAAAGCTTGCAGCCAAGTTTGACATCATCAAGAAAGGAGCTAGTAGCTGTCCTCCAAACATAACCGCTCGGACACGTGCAGCTGAATGTAGTCGTAGTTTTCAGTATGTCAAAGAAGAGGTGAGTCATGTTCAATTGTATTGTTAGATACTTGATCTTATATGTTCAGCTCGAGGCTCTCAAACTGCGTGTTGGTATTGAAGCGATGGTCTTCATGGTCCGAGGCATTTCAGATTTTACCATGGCACCCAAAGCATTTTATATGAGTCCTGCAGTCGAGCAATTCGTTCACTTGTACTTGCGCAAGGACATCACTCAGTTGGCTACTGACTTTGAAAGTACAATACTTGCCAGCAGTTTACTCTTGAGTGAGTGAGTATATTACCATGGTATAACATTTTCTAATGCCCATCTAGACACATCCAACAATCACCTGCCTCACTATGTAAGGTTTTCTATTGATTACATTCATAAATTGTGCTAACAAAAACAATACAGGCGAGGTAACTAACGACCTCTCCGCAACAATGGAATTCACACAGTATCACAACCTTGTCCGCCATCATCAGGTCAAGCTCATTGGTTGGACTCACCCACAGTGGGCAAATCCATCAGATTTAAAGGGCAGCATAGAGGGCCTTGAGAATCTTGTGAATGCCATTGAGAGTGGCACGTGCCGTTTTGTTCCGATCTCAAGTGAAGAGCTTGAAGATCATTTATGACGCGTGAAGAATGGAGAGAAGCTCACCCCCAAGGTTGAGCCCCCCATGCCCATTGAACCACCCTGCAACTCATTGCCTGATGTAGTCCAACCGTCTGCTGAAACCAACTCAACCCTATCTTCACCCTTAATTGCAGAGTCTACCCCCATCAATCATTTGCTTGCACATTCCCCAACTTCATGTCCACCTGCATCTAACTCTGAGAACGAATCATCTACCGTGTCACATGGTGTTGATGTTGATGTTGATGTGAATGATTTTCACACGACAACTCTTTTGCTGGAGAAATCAATCATGAGCCTGATGGCGACACCTCTCCATCTGCGGCGCCCACCAGTAGTACCTTCAATGAACCCACTGATGTTTCCACGTTTACAGATGATATGTTGGATCCGACTCTTCGCACTCACACTTCACAGCACCTCGTATCACCTGCCCCACCTCACCTCCCTGTCAACAGTTCAGACTGTCTGCTAACTCATCTCAAATCTCACGCACCAGGTCCCCAGCCGCAACCTTCTGCAACATTGGGTGCAACTAATGGGGATGCCCTTGTCTCCCTGACGAATCACAAGCACAAGCGCACTTCAACTGACAGTGTTCTCTCACATGAACAACGCCCTAAACGTGCTTGCAAGCTTACAGAAAAAGCCCAGCTATTGCAACCTGACTCAATTGAGAAACACGGCCAGTGCAGTGGGAAGAGGCTCCAGCGGGGGAAAAAGAGCAATGCTGTGGTTGATTCAGACCAGGAAAATGTCTAGCTTACACTCAACATGTCATAGAATAGTTCATCTCAATATATATCTTTGCAACGAAAAAAACATGAGAACATTGAATAATTCAGTACACAGCAGTACAAGGCTTATAGATTACACTATACTTAATAATATAGAGAAAGAGCAGACAGGCCATGGTATTTTGAACATATGTAACGAGCTCACTGTTGTTGACGACGAGCAGAGAGGTGGCGGCATTGTGCCCATTATGGGAGGCGGCGGAGTTGCCAAAACAGGTGATGAAGTAACCCAAGCACCGCGGGTGTGCACCGGCGGTGCTCCCTATGAAAAGAATACAAGTATTTACAAGTAAAGGCCTATAGAGCACTGCTGGTGTGCACCGGCAGTGCTCCATACAAACGAGTTTAAGCTTTATTAAGTGTTACTAAGATTACCATAGGGCCAGTTGACTAACTAGGTAATGTGGGAAACATAGGTGAAGCAAAGGTAGTACTAATAAACTCATCGAAGCCGCTCACCTCGCAGACCACCAGAGCAGATCTCACTCGGTCTTTTGAAGCTTGCACTTCATGGTGAGGGCGAAGACGTCTGAGAATTCTGAGACTAGACCATCAGCAGCAGGGTATGCGTCTATCATCATTTTGGAGAGTATATTAGGTCGAAGATTGAACAATTCAATAGTATTAGTATGAATCCGCTTTGGTCTGGGACCTGGGTGTATTTGGCGTTAGCGAGTTGCATAGCAAAGCTTTCGAAAATAGTCGTACCTAGTTGGAGATGCAAGCCCGGCGCTCCTCTACAACCAAACAGTTTCCAAAATTTGTTCAAAATCATTTGCACACGAAACAGTTATGATCTCCTCCGTAACCTCCCTCCTCCAGTAGTTGCGCACAATGTCCACGCCAGGGCGACGAGAGCGAGTGAAGAGGAAACATATGTAACGTTGTCCGCGTTTTAACTTCCCATTGTCGGTATTGCGATGGTCTTGATAGTTGACGATCCCGATCGCCCACTCTGTCGTAGATGTCGGTGGAAAGAAGTGAGATTGCACCACCAGCTTCTCGAGTGGTGATGCTTCGAGTTGACCCGCAGGTCCGCAAAGGAACGTTAACTCCTCAAGGCTCTGGTCAACGGACGCAGGAACCATGAGTAGTCTAACCTGGACGCCACGCTTTGTGACTGAGAAATCGGAATCACCGCAACCCTCTCCCCACCACGAGATTTGGCGATTCTTGAGAATTTCCAGCGCTGCCTCATCTGTGGCGTAATAACAACCAGGGTCTGTTGGACAACCAGGAAGCCCCCCGGCCCAAACAAGAACCTGCCATTCCTTGCAATTCTGAATAAGTTCTGCTATGAACCGTTTGAATGCTCGATCTCCTTCTCCATATGCGATCGTCATACTGATGTCAAATATACCGATGAGAGAGTAGGCGATATCTTCAATCCGGGTTGTCTCTCGTCCCGCTGCCCAGGTCATCTTCTCCCAGGCGCGATTTGACCCAGGGCGAAAGTTGCACAGGTCATTCGGAGGGATCTTGGTAACACGGGAAAGAGTAAAAACAAGCGCCGCGTCATCCTTGTCGTTTTCATTCTGCGTAAGTGATGCCCACCCATCACCGTAAAACTTCATCCGGAGGGGTGCAAGAAGCTCCTGCAACGTCCAAACACGAAGGAACCACTCATCACTTCCCAGCTTCTCCAATGACTGCGTTTGAGCCAGGTACACGATGCATATGTAAGCATTGCGATACCATCTGTACATGGAACGGATGGCTTCGTCGAGCTCTGAGCTGCTTTCTTTGTTAATGCAGCAGGTGTCAGACCACGCGAGGAGACATCCATGCTCCTCGGCTTTCTTGCAAAACTGGCGCAACTTCTCGTAACCCGCTCCTTTGCGTTTTGCCAACCTCTTTGCATCTCGGAAGCTTGGCTCAGATTCTCCCCATCGGTGTGATAGAATGGCGTATTTGAGCAATTCGGTCAACTTCGACTCGATGACGAACTGCCTCGACCATCCCTCATGCTCAGAGATGTCTTCATCCGTGATCATCTCTGGTTTCAGTATTGCAGCGAGTTCGTCCCGTGATATCACTTTCATCTCTGGGATATAGATAAGGTGTGATGGCACCTGATCAGAAACACGGCGTTTGAACTCGGCCATAACATCAGGAATGCCATTGCGAGAATTATGCTGTTATGGAAATCAGCTTGTACACGATCATAAATTGAGCAGACAAACCGCAGTAGCTTCCGCGGTCCGTGGCATTCCAGACATACAATGCAAGGATTCTCCGCGTACAAAGTCTAGAATCTGATCTGCAGAAGGGCGATCTACTGGCCGGAAAGAGAAGCACTGTTGGAGGAAATATGAATCCTGCTTGCTAATCGCTTCCGGGAGTGGTGGTAGTTCATTGTGTTTGAACCTACGGATCACAACTGCGGCCGCTGGAATCGATGACCAAGGCACCTGCCCAGAAAGCACCTGAGATCGTTGTCAGATAGGGTGTGAACGACGAAGGATGAGTTGATTAGTTACATGGATCATGTTGCAACCGAACGACCACACATCACTCTTGGACGTGGGGAGTCTGTTCTCCGTATCGTCTGGGTACACCAACAACTCGGGAGCTGTCCAGCGAATCATGCCTTGGCGGGACGGCTCTGGTTCTGTGATGTGGTCGAGCATCGTGGACATCCCGACGCTTTTTACAAAAGCACGTCCATGTGAGTCGACCAAAATGTCATCCTGACATCGGCGCATTGAATATCAGTTGCCCGAATTTCAGCAGGAACTTACACCGGTTAGATCTCCGTGAACCACTGCGATGGCGTGTACTTGTAAAAAAATACACTTAAGAGCAACCAACTTTCATAGGCAAGAGACATACAATACTGCAGCGCCAAGGCAATATCTTGCAGCTAAGCATAAAGAAACCCATTGTTATATGGGACCGATCATAACAAGAGAAACATACCAGACGAAGGCGTTCATAGCGCGTCAAGGCATTGTGACATTCGTGCAAAAAATGGCTTAAAGTTCCATTATCCATCCAAGGTGAGACAAGGGCAGGCAATGGGCCCTGTCCGTAAAAGAGCCCGAGCAAGGGCAAAATGTGGTCGTTCTGAAGTCTTCCCCATACCTTGATCTGTCCTCTCACATCTTTGTCTACCGCAGTCAGATCGCTCGAAACAAAAATTCTAGCGACCCTGACTGCCACCTGGTCATGTTTATATTTATTAGCTTGCGCTGCCAGGTTGTCGACAAGCATGGACATACTGGAGAAGATCCAGAGAGTGAGTTCCACATGCACTTGTAGATATCCGCATGGGCCCCCCCTGCGACTAGATCGATGCCTGTGATTACCTTATCAGTGAGGTCGGGGATGCAACTGAGACGCATATTCAGTGATATAAGGAACCATCATGAAGGCAGGGAAACGCGCACGGAATTTCGAACATTGATCATATCAATGCTTTTCTGGATTCGGATATGGCTAGTACGGTGGTTACAGGGATCTGAGCACTGAGTTCTCCCTACCGCTGTGTCGAGAGAGAGGGCGAGGGCAGATCAGGCAAGACAACACTTGAAGAGTCAGTAGGAGAGTTTATTATTAGACTCAAAGCCCGGTCCCCGACGGTCCGACTCCATCTCAGGCATATGCGAATGAGAATTAGATAGTCAAAAAGTACCATGTCGAGCTTCCACATGTTGTGGAGCGATGTGCTCAAGCCAATAGTATTGCAGATTTTACTCGCTGTGAAGAATTGTGTCAATTATATTCTGGATATTTAAAAAGGTTCATGCATCTTATTCAGAGACTCATCATGGATTTCATCAAGAGGAGGACAATATTGATGTATGTCAAGGACTCGACAGTGGCGAGTCGGACATGCCTCGCAAGATGCCTTTTCATGCATACAGTTTATGCATACTATGATACGATCAACGAATGAAACGAAAACATGAGTTCATGGAGCGTCACTCGGCGGCGCGCAATTAGGAAATATTTTCCCGCAAAATTTTTGACCCTCCACTACATAGCCTCTACCGTGACTCCTTCGCCCGATCTGAGAGCAGACCCAGCGATAATTACACCAGTGATTGTCTTTGAGCATCACGATCCCATCTCCCTCGCTTCACTAAGTAACAAATGGGCAATGTTAGAAGCTCCTCTGTCATTTTTTACACCTTCTTGCCTCACTGCATCTACCAAGCTCTGCTAATTTCACCATCGTGCGCCAGGTTCAAGCCCAGACAAGAACGAGACGAAAAAGAAAGAGATCAGAGGTACGAGCAATGCGCATCTGTACATATCTGTACGATATGCATCGACGGTACTTATCATCTTCAGAATGATTCGAGGTATCAGTATGACTGTCTGACATGATAATATCAATTTCCGAAAGTCATGGTGGCTTCCGACAATGACATATTGACGGCTGCACTTTTCACTCATGTAGGCAACGCGGTGCCTATCGGAGATGGGGCCATCTATATCTCGGATATCCACTTACGATTAACATTGGTCGCAGACATTAGTATGAATCCGCTTTGGTCTAGGACCTAGGTGGATTTAGCGTCAGCGAGTTGCATAGCAAGGCTTTCGAAAGTAGTCGTACCTAGTTGGAGATGCAAGCCCGGCGCTCCTCTACAACCAAACAGTCTCCAGAATTTGTTCCAAATCATTTGCACACGAAACAGTCATGATCTCCTCCGTAACCTTCCTCCTCCAGTAATTTCGCACGGTGTCCACGCCTGGGCGACGAGAGCGAGTGAAGAGGAAACATATGTAACGTTGTTCGCGTTTCAACTTCCCTTTGTCGGCATTGCTCGGATGGTCATGGTAGTTGACGATCCCGATCGCCCACTCTGTCGTAGATGCCGGTGGAAAGAAGTAAGATTGCACCACCAGCTTATCGAGTGGTGATGCTTCAAGTTGACCTGCAGGTCCGCAAAGGAACGTTGACTCCTCAAGGCTCTGTTCAACGGACGCAGGAACCATGAGCAGTCTAACCTGCACGCCACGCTGTGTGATTGAGAAATCGGAATCACCGCAACCCTCTCCCCACCACGAGATTTGGCGATTCTTGAGCATCTCCAGCGCTGACTCGTTTATGGTGCGATAACAAGCAGGATCTGTTGGACAACCAGGAAGCCCCCCGGCCCATACAAGAATCTGCCATTCCTTGCAGTTCTGAATGAGTTCCGCCATGAATCTTTTGAATGCTCGATCTCCTTCTCCATATGCGATCGTCATACTGATGTCGAAGATACCGATGAGAGAGTAGGCAATATCTTCAATCCGGGTTGTCTTTCGTCCCGTTGCCCAGGTCATCTTCTCCCAGGCGCGGTTCGGCCCAGGGCGAAAGTTGCACAAGTCATTCGGGGGTATCTTGGTAACTCGGGAAAGAGTAAAAACGAGCGCCACATCATCCTTGTCGTTTTCATTCTCCGTAAGGGGTGCCCATCCATCACCGTAAAACTTCATCCGGAGGGGTGCAAGGAGCTCCTGCAACGTCCAAACACGAAGGAACCACTCGTCGCTTCCCAGCGTCTCCAATGACTGCGTTTGAGCCAGGTACACAAGGCATATGTAAGCATCGCGATACCATCTATACATGGAACGGATGACTTCGTCGAACTCTGAGCTGCTTTCCTTGTTAATGCAGCAGGTGTCAGACCATGCGAGGAGACACCCATGCTCCTCTGCTTTCTTGCAAAACTGACGCAACTTCTCATAACCCGCTCCTTTGCGTTTTGCCAACCTCTTTGCACCTCGGAAGTTTGGCTCCGATTCTCCCCATCGGTGTGATAGAATGGCGTATTTGAGCAGGTCGGTCAACTTCAACTCGATGACGAACTGCCTCGACCATCCCTCGTGCTCAGAGATGTCTTCCTCCGTGATCAACTCTGGTTTCAGTATTGCAGCGAGTTCGTCTCGCGAAATCACTTTCATCTCTGGAATATAGATAAGGTGTGATGGAACCTGATCAGAAACACGGCGTTTGAACTCGGCCATAACATCAGGAATGCCATTGCGAGAATCATACTGTTATGGAAATCAGCTTGTACACGATCATAAATTGAGCAGACAAACCGCAGTAGCTTCCTCGGTCCGTGGCATTCCAGACATACAATGCAAAGATTCTCCGCATACAAAATCTAGAAGCTGATTTGCAGAAGGGCGATCTACTGGCCGGAAAGAGAAGCACTGTTGGAGGAAATATGAATCCTGCTTGCTAATCTCTTGTGGGAGTGGTGGTGCTCCATTGTGATGGAGCATACGGATCAGAATTGTTGTTTGTCTCCCCATCGATGACCAAGGCACCTGCCCAGAAAGCACCTAAGATCGTTGTCAGAGAGTAGTGTGAATGTCGAAGGACTAGTTGATTAGTTACATGGATCATGTTGCAACCGAAAGACCACACATCACTCTTAGACGTGGGGAGTCTGTTCTCTGTATCGTCCATGTACATCAACAACTCGGGAGCCGTCCAGCGAATCGCGCCTGGGCGGGATGGCTCTGGTTCTGTGACGTGGTCGAGCATCGTGGACAACCCGACGTCCGTTACAAAAGCACGTCCATGTGAGTCAACCAAAATATTATTCTGACATCAACACATTGAGTATCGGTTGCCCAAATTTCAGCAGGAACTTACACCGGTTAGATCTCCGTGAACCACTGCAATGGCGTGCACTAGTAAGAAAAATCCACTTAAGAGAGACCAACTTTCATAGGCAAGTAAGCATACGGTACTGCAGTGCCAAGGCAATATCTTGCAGCTAAGCATAAAGAAATTGATTTTTATATGGGATCAACCATAAGAAAAGAAACCCACCAGGCGAAGACGTTCACAGCGCTTTAAGGTATCGTGACATTTATTCAAGAAGTTCATTAACGTTCCATTGTCCATCCAAGGTGAGGCAAGGGCAGGTGATGGGCCATATCCGTATACGAGCCCAAGCAAAGGCAAAATGTGGTCGTTCTGAAGTCTTCCCCACACCTTGATTTCCCGTCTCAAATCGTTCCCTATATCGCTCTGAAAATTATGAGTCCGAAAGACCTTGACTGCCACCTGATGATGTTTACAATTATCAGCTTGAGTCCAGACTCCACAAGCATGGACATACTGGAGAAGATTCAGAAGGCGAGTTCCACATGCACTTGTAGACATCCCCAAAACCACCTGATGCGACGAAGAAATCGCTCTTGATTATCTGATCAGTGAGATCAGGGATGCAACTGAGACGCATATTCAGTAACACAAGGCACCATTATGAAGGCAGAGAAACGCGCACGCAATTTCGAATATTGATGACATGAGTACTTTTCACGATTCAGATGCGGCTAGTGTTTACAGGGATCTGAGTACTGAGTCCTACCGGTACGCTGTGTCGAGAGAGAGGGCGAGGGCAGATAAAAGGCAAGACAACACTATTATGAGTTAGTGAGAGTTTATTATTAAACTCGAAGCCTGGCTATATGTGCATTGCCAGTCCCCGACAGGCCGACTCCATCGGCGTCCTAGCTCAGGCATATGCGAATAAGAATGAGCCTATCAGAGAACCGGTGAGCCGATTACATTGCTTGGTGGAAGCAATATGTTGTAATGTGCCGAAAAGAAGTCCGGCACATGAGAATATAAAGTCATATAATGCAATGTAAAAGCACCGGAATCTACATAATCGCCACCAAGAACTCACCGATTCACTGATGGAGATACTCAAAAAGCCAAGCTTCCAAACCAATTGGAGCGATGTGCTAAAGCATTGTAGATTTTACTGGCTGCGAAGAAACACGTCAATTATATTCCGGATAAAAAAGGTGCATGCATCTTATTCAGAGATTCATCGCGGTTTTCATCAAGAGGAGGACATTAATGATATATGTCAAGGACTCGACAGCCTCACGAGTCACGACAGGCCTTGCAAGATGATGATGATCGAAACAAAATCGACTCGTGACAAAGGAAACGATTCAACTTACTCGGTGTCGTGCAATTAGGAAATATTTTCCCGCACAACTTTTGACTTCATGCCTGCCCGATCTGAGAGCAGACCCAGCGATAAGTACACCAGTGACTGTCTTTAAGCATCACGATCCCATCACCCTCGCTTCACCAAATAGCAAATAGGCAATGTCAGATCCGGAAGTCCCTCTGTCACCTTTTGCCCCTTCTTGCCTCACTAAGTCTACCAAGCTCCGCTAATTTCGCCATCGTGTAACGGGTGCAAGCCGAGAGAAGAGCGAGAAAAGAGAGAGAGAGACCAGAGGTACGAGCAATGCGTATCTGTACCTGTCTGCACGATATGCATCGATGACACTTTACACCTTCAGAATGATTCGAGGTATCACTTCCGACAAAGATATATTGACGGCTGCACTTTCACCCATGTGGTGCCTAGCGAAGATGGGGCTGTATCTATCTCTCGGATATCCACTTACGAGTAACATTGGTCGCAGACAAGTCCCCACACCTACGACCGCGGCTTGCATATTGATGTCGGCACGCTCCGTATGTGAGTCCCCAGCAAAACACGCGCTCTCCTTCGAGAATCACTGCATCTTGGCACCAGGCATCTCGTTCGAATTGGACCGTAAATTGTGCGCAGCTCGACATCGATGATCACCCTCCACTTAAGGGAAACCGTATATACTCCAAGAGTGCTATCAAGAGTATGATTGAAGTCGGCGACTGATTTACGAGCTTCTAACGAGGACAAGGACTTATATTGTAATAGTACTACATAGTAGCCTGCTACGCACGACCGCAGGTCACCGTATGACGTAGAACTTATAGTCGATTCTTTATGTACATGTAATCGTTTCAGTATCCAGTCCGACTTTCGGCCGTAAAGTCTATGGTCTGTCCGAACACATGCTAGACTAATTAACGACTCACGAGTCATAACATATATTTTTATTGTCCCCGTTACTACTTACCTTCACGGTTTTCCTCAAACCGCCAAGATGGCCTCAGATGCACTCTCCAGAGTGCTGGGGAGATTGCAAAATCTACCCGTGATGTCTCTGCCTACAGATTATCCTCGATCGACTGGTGCTAATAAACTAATCGAAGCCGTTCATCTCGCAGATATCTCAGAACAGACCTCTCTCAGTCTTTTGAAACTTGCGCTTCATGGGGAGAACGAAGATGGTGATGAGGACGAGAATAAAACTTCAGAAACTAGACCATCAGCCTTCCATCTACTTCTCTCTGCTTTTCTCGTCCTCCTACACAGGTACACTGGCGATACAGACTTCGTGATCGGCTCCTCCTCTGCCACTGCAAGCTCTCCTTTGATCCTCCGACTTTCCGTGGAGCCCTCAGATTCATTCTGGACGATTGTGCGCCGTGTCCAGCACGTCGAACGCGAGGCCGAAGCAGATCTACTACCCTATGAGACGATCGTACAGGCTTTGCACAAGGACAAAGATGACTCTGTCGAAGCATCCCGTCCCCTCTTCCGTGTCCGTTTCTTCGATGAAACAGATCAGCCGAGGGATAACTTTATCCGATCTACCAGCTTGACATCCGATCTCACCATCTTCGTCACGCGACCCCCCGCTACGACACGCGCCTCCTTAGCTCCCCACATTTCCCTTCGAATCCTTTTCAACTCGCTGTTGTTCACATCTACCCGCATATCGTTCATCATCGATCAGCTCTCTGTGCTTTTAAGGAAGGTCTCCACTAATCCAACCGCAGCGGTCGGTTCTGTTCCTCTTTTGACGGCTGCCCAACGCGAACGTTTGCCCAACCCAACAGCAGATTTGCATTGGTGTGACTGGAAGGGGGCCATCACAGATGTGTTTTCTCGTAACGCGCAGAAGTGGCCTGATAGGCCGTGTATCATTCAAAGCATACCTGCCTCGGTTCCTAGCGAGCCGCAAACGAGGCGAACTTTCACTTATGGAGACATCCGAAGAGCCTCTAACATTCTAGCGCACCATCTGCTAGCAGGTGGTGTGAAGAGGGAAGAAGTCGTCATGATTTACGCGCATCGTAGTGTCGAGCTTGTCGTAGCTGTCATGGCAGTTCTTAAAAGCGGCGCAACGTTCTCAGTCATAGGTACGATCTTTTGCGTTCCTTTCAGTTCGTTTGTAACTCGAGTCAGATCCCGCATATCCGCCTTCACGGCAGATGATATACCTTCGAGTAGCTCAACCTCGTGGCCTTGTTGTCCTCTCAGGTGCAGGCAAGATTGCACCCTCTGTGCGTGAATTCCTATCCACGGAACTCAAAATCCGAGTGGAGGTGCCTGCGCTTGAGTTTTCCCCTACCGGCCAAATGCTCGGGGGCGCAAACGACGGAGTCGATGTTTTGAAATCGCAGATCCGTCTAGCAGAAACGGATCCCAATGTCATCTTAGGACCTGACAGTATCGGCACGCTCTCCTTCACCAGTGGAAGCACTGGTATCCCCAAGGGTGTTCGGGGGCGCCATTACAGCCTCACACATTTCTTCCCCTGGATGGGCAGCCGGTTCCTGCTCACCGAAACCTCCAAGTTCACGATGCTGAGCGGGATCGCCCACGATCCCATCCAGCGTGATAGTACGTACGATGTTTTCCAGCAGATACACGTCCGCTGACAAGGTCAACTTCACAGTTTTCACGCCCCTGTTCTTGGGTGCAGAACTTCATGTACCCACCTCAGAAGACATCGGCACGCCCGGCCGTCTTGCAGAGTGGATGGACGACAGCAACGTGTCGGTCACGCATCTAACCCCGGCAATGGGTCAGCTGCTCTCCGCTCAGGCGACGCGCCAGATCCCTTCCCTACGAAATGCATTCTTCGTTGGTGACGTCTTGACCAAGCGCGACTGCCTCCGCCTACAGGCCCTCGCCACAAACGTGCAGATCATCAACATGTACGGCACGACAGAGACACAGCGCGCGGTATCCTACTTCGCAATCCCCCCCTTGTCCGTGGACCCGACGTTCCTTGCCACTCAGAAGGACATCATGCCTGCTGGAGAAGGCATGATCGACGTGCAGCTCCTTGTCGTCAACCGCAGCGACAGGAATGTCCCTTGCGCAGTTGGAGAGGTAGGAGAGATTTATGTGCGATCTGGAGGCTTGGCGGAGGGATACCTCGATACCGAAGCCACCGCAGAGAAGTTTGTGAACAATTGGTTTTCTCCTTCCACCCTACCCTGGAGGGACACCATTTTGCATCCGTCTCAGGGCCTTGCTGGGCCCGAGTCGCGCCATTGGAAGGGCATTCGCGACCGGATGTATCGTTCAGGCGATCTTGGTCGATATCTCCCCGATGGACGCGTGGAATGCACGGGGCGTGCAGATGACCAGGTTAAGATTCGCGGTTTCAGGATCGAGCTTGGGGAGATCGATACGTTGATGAGCCAACACCCGCTGGTGCGTGAAAACGTCACGCTGGTGCGGAGGGACAAGGACGAGGAGAAGATCCTTGTCAGTTACTTCGTGCCTCTGCAGGGCTCGAATCTGGATGGCTTTGCCAGCGAGCTCACGGAGGACGACGAGCAGGTCGATGGCAAGAGTCCAAAGTATAGACGGCTCATCAAGGATATTAGAGAGCATCTCAAAAAGAAACTGCCTAGTTACAGCATACCATCATGTACGCTTTATCCTTGCCTTCCTCTATTCCCTTTACTCAGCTTTCCTTCGTCCAGTGTTCGTTCCGCTGCATCGTATGCCTCTCAACCCCAACGGAAAAATAGACAAACCCGCCCTTCCCTTCCCCGACACAGCGCAAGCGCACGCGGCGTACTCCGAACCCAAAAAAGCTGCCAACGGGCGCACAGCGAGCCCCACCGAACAGACCATGCGCGCCATCTGGGCTAACATCCTCCCAAACTCGCCCACGCCGATCCCCCTCGACGAAAGTTTCTTCGATCTCGGCGGCCACTCCATCCTTGCCACGCGTCTCATCTTCGAGATCCGCAAAATCTTTGTCGTCGAGGCTCCACTGGGCCTTATCTTCGACACGCCGACTATCTCGGGCCTCGCTGCGGCGGTGGATGCGCTTCGTAATCCGGACTTCGGTATCGCGTACGAAGACGCTGAGACGCGCCTGACTGCGCCTGTCATCGATGGCATCAAGGCCTCTGCGCAATCGTCCGCGGCTATTCAATACGGACAGGATTACGAGACCCTCGTCCACCGCCTGCGATCCGCGTACTCGCCGATGTTTGAGGACTTCAAATCGGGTGCTGTCACTGTGTTTTTGACAGGTTCTACCGGCTATCTCGGGGCATTTGTCCTACGTGATCTCCTTCAGCGTCTTGATAGGGTTCGAAAGGTCATTTGTCTCGTACGGGCATCCAGTGTCGAACAAGGAGTCGCGCGCCTTAGAGAAGGGTCCAGTGATCGTGGGATTTGGGATGAGCAATGGCTCACTTCAGGTAGACTTGAGGTGGTGGTTGGAGACCTTGGCCTCGATTTCTTCGGCATGGGTGATGAAGTCTGGTCACGAGTTGCCGCTGAGGCGGATGTTGTTTTGCACAACGGTGCCTTGGTGAGCTACTCTTACTCTTCGCCTGTACACATTGATAACTGATAATGTATTACTCAGGTACATTGGGTGTACCCCTATGAGAGGCTTCGTGCACCGAATGTGATCGGTACCTTGACTGCCGTCGAACTCGCCTCGACAACGAAGCAGAAGCTACTTGTTTTCGTTTCATCGACATCGGCGATCGACACCGAGCACTACGTGAGGCTGTCAGATTCTCTTGGACAGTCGGAAAACTCGCGGAGAGGCATTCCGGAAGATGATGACCTCGACGGTGCAAAAGTGGGTCTCAAATCTGGCTATGGCCAGAGCAAATGGGTTTCCGAGAAGTTGCTCTTTGAAGCTGGAAGGAGGGGCTTAAGGGGCCATATCGTGAGGCCCGGCTATATTGTCGGCGACTCGCAGACTGCAGGTACGGATACTCCTCTTCTGCGAGATGTAGACAAACTGATCGTGGCGTTCCATAGTGACAAACACCGACGACTTTATTTGGCGCATGGTTAAGGGATGCGTTCAGCTCGGCCTTGTTCCCGATATCAACAACACTGTGAACATGGTGCCTGTGGACCATGTTGCCCGCTGCGCTGCACTTGCTGCGCTGGAGCCTCTGCCAAATGCTGCGCAAAGCGTGCTGCACATCACTGCCAAGCCCCCTCCAACGTTCAACGATATACTCTCATCGTTGACCGAATATGGTTTCCCTACACAGCAATGCGAGTATCTCATATGGCGTCGCAAGCTGGAGCAACATGTCATGGAGATCCAGGACAACGCCCTTTTCCCCCTCCTTCATTTTGTCCTGGATGACTTACCGACGAGCACAAAAGCCCCCGAGCTTGACGCCACCAACACGATGGCACTGTTACGCTCCCAAGGGCAGCAATGCACGTTCACCGTTTCGGACCAGCTGATGGGAAAGTACCTCGCATGGCTAGTGGGAGCGGGTTTCTTGCCAGCGCCTACTTCATCTGCGCCTAACAAAACATTACCCCAGTTGGCTAATGGCGCCGTGATCAAAGCTGCAGGTCGGAGTGGTGCTTGAGTGGAATATCAGGGTTGGATAGGCAATTCATTCATGTTGTTTTCGAGGCACAACAGTTTTTAGCGAGCGAACGACGACGACGAGAGGCTATCATAATTGTCTCGTTTTGTGATAGAAGGCTGCAGATGTAAGACGGTTGCAACGTCAACAAGTCAGCATGTGGTGAGCATATATGTCTATTGGTCTTTTGTCACATCCCATGGCAGAACTTTGGGGCTAAACCTTCCGGCTGACTTGAAGACACGAACGGATAGGGGGGTAACGATTTGATATCGCCGATAATTCTGCGTCTTGCTTCACAACTCAGCCTCTCATGACCGAGCATCGACCTTGCTTGCATTCTAATCTCTATACAGCGCAATCATTCCCACACGACATTGATATTGCTGCCCGCGGAATCCACGGCAGGTACTGTAGCTGGTGCTACGCTGAACATTATAGTCGCCGAGGTAGAAGTCTAGATAGACAAGTTCCTCAGTCTCGTCACAAAGGCAATTGGAAAGTACTTATTTTATCACTTTTAGTCTTCTCTCACTTTCATCCGACTCTGGAACAGATACATAGTACATACGAGGAGCGTGTGCGCGGCGCCGGAGCGCGCACGCAGCAATAGTTCAAGCAGCTGGAGCATTCAGCGGCTGCATGCACAGGTGATTGTTATTGTGATGCAATGATAAGTCTGTATAAGTCAGTTCTGCGACTTGGGTGGGGTTCGCGAGAGCTCATGAGATCCCGCTCTTACTATAGCTGTATAGGTTGGATGTCAATATCCAACCCAGTGCTATATACCTGCGGCACTGGAACTTGCGCCTGCTCAACCTTGCCACCCCATACTGATGTAAATTGCAGCAAGCGAAACGAAGGTCAAAAGCTTCGCTGGAAAAGCCGTGGAAAATTACGGTGGAGCAACTGAAATAAACCTTGCAAGCCAGGTAATTTATTTCCCGACAGTGGAACTCGTCTATTGAACACATGACCTCGCTTGTCAAGGTGAACGACCAACCACCCCATCCATTCGGGGATTTCCAACATGCCACCGCACAGAGTTTTATGGACGTGCTGGGGCACGATGACTCGGATCCTTGGTCTAATAGTTGTGACAGTTCTCAGAAATGAAATTAACGTCGTAAGCTTGATGGCTACGCGTATGTGCCCACTGAGCGCTGAGCAGCTGTTTGGCTACATAAATACTGTGCTACCTATAAGTAGTACACATTCACTCTAATTCAAGAAAAGGCCTGCTCACCGAGGTCGATCGGATACTGGACAGTTACGAACCCCAAAGCACATGCAGTGCTTATCGAATTAGACTACGCGACACTAGGAGACACCTCGGATATCAGATTGGCTTATGGTGTCCCTAATATAATATCACCTCACTACAGTTTCCGAGACAAACGTAAATTAAGAGATTTACCAAAATAAGCGGCTTTACCTAGTAGACTTGAGGTCTACTACTGAAGCCTAAAGGTAGCGCTCCACATGATGCATGCGTCATGATCATAACCGCGGTGCACTTGATTTTAACATTTTTCCAGGCATGGATCCTAACGTCTGGGATACTTGGAGTGCTGCTACTATTCGAATTTCGCAGGATACGTTGCTCGCAGGACCAGAGTGACCAGTCAGCTAACGGCCCAGAGTCCTACATCCCACGCCATCCCCAGACGTACGCTAAAAAGTTGACCGTTAGATCCGACCAACCCAATGATATTGCGAGGACCGGCCTGTTGGCTTACATGGCAATCTGATAAGGCTCATGATACTGAATCCGGGGATCATCGAGGAACAAGTTCGCCCACTTCTATTGCCTACTCGAGTCTTTGATCGGTTTAAAATGTAATGCCTTCCATCCTTCATTCGTCCTTCTTAGACTTGCTTCCCTTCTCTGCGCCAAGCTGCTCGAACACGAAGCATCCGGACCATCGAATTCCTCCTTGCCTTTCATCAACTCGCCCAGACACAGCGATTCGTACATTCCATTTGGCTCATCTCCCACTCTAATCCGAATCAGAGACTACTAGCCGACTTACACAACGACATACGATCCCATCGATCCGAACGCACCTTTATCTGAATCTTCACCTTCATCTATGAAATGTACCTTTCTGTCGTAGACAACGAAGCAACAGAGAAGTATTTGCGAATAGCATCCATCTCCATTGCCTTATATGAGTGAGGTTTTTCGTTCTTTCTTTTTTGAGCTACGGTACTATAGTGATCACTGTGTCCTGACTGCTTATCTTCAGTTATATCATTACCCTCCCCGCAGAATGGCGGTTTTACCGAAGTCAATCGTCGATCTTTCGTCTCCGGTATGTCACAACGGGTATTCGCATACGACCACTGATGACCTCAATCCACCAGTCTTGCCTGCGTCTTATTCATCCTCATACGGTATGTTTTGTCCTCGTCCTATCACGCGACTTTTCCGCTCACATCAAAGAAGCTATGGTAGTGTCGTAGTCATGATACTCAGTAATTACGGAGTCTTCTCCACCAGCTTTACCCAAGAAACGTGTCAACATTACTATATGGTGGCGCCCATCTTCAAAGGTCTTTCCTATCAATGTTCATCCAACAGGACTCTGTTGACCACGCTGTAGTCATACAAACTATGATATCACAGGTTATCCTAGGTGTCAGGTATGTCCTGTCGAATTTGTGTGGCTGTCAGCTGTACAGAATTTTATACCGTCTAGAACGTTCAATATTGCAAGGAGAGATAGGCGGATAGGGATTGCACTGGTGCTGCTATACTTCGTCTCAGTTTCGGTGGGTTCTTACCATACAAGCATGATCTCTCTCTCACCTTTTTTAGCTGGAGTGGTTCACCAATATGTTTGACCGAACCCGTAAGTGCTGACCTATATCTGAGATCCAATTCGTGTTGACATTAGACCCAACAGCTGTTGTTGTTAATGTACGTCGATATTCCTCGCAACAACATCTAACGCAAACAGTGTCCCTTTTCTTAGGGAAAGTAAGCTGTATATGTACTACTAGGTTGTTCAGAACCTCATGAACCATAGTTGCACTCCAGGAAATGTCGGCAAAACATTGACGGCTTGGTTCTACTACATCGCTGTCATGTTGTATGACCTCGTAGTGTTGACCATTTCCACCGTGTATCTTCTGCGATACAATCCTCTCAGCAGCAGGTGCACCTGTTCTCTCTCCTCTGTGATTATAGTCGCTGACCTATCGCTAGACTAGAACGATTGGTGCGGGTGTAAGTCCCTCAACACTCAGAGTAGACGCCCATTGCTCATCGTACTCAGCCTGATCTATGACGGCATTGGATATTTCGTCGTACTGACGGGTATGTACGCTCTGCTTGCGCCAAGGAAACATTCCTAAGTAGCGCTTCCGCAGGGTCGAATATATTTAACATCATCCTTTATCATACGTCCGATATCGAGACCCAGGTATGTGTAATTTCTGTCACGGAAGCTTAGTGCGCTTATGTCGGCACCCTCCTATTAGGCCGCGGGGTAAGCTTCGCAACGTCTGACGTCACGGATGTTGCTCAGAGGGCATTATTAGGGCATCAATGGGTTTCGCTGTAACATGGATCATGAGCCAACGGATACTCATACATCTACGAGGTCCGCACCACTCCAGAGTTTCACTGCTCTTACGCTAATGCTCACAATTTCATTCCCATTCCATACAGAGCTGTCAGAAGCAGAAACCCTACGTTTGGACAACGTGGTCGTCGTGCGTTCCGCACAAAATGCTCGGGATGTGGCGTCGACTCTCCGCTCTCCACTCGACTCTAAAAGCCACATTAATAACTACCCAGACTTTCCACTCGCATCGTCTGGCATTGTGCACACCGATGACATGGAGCTCGACATATGTGTATGCATCGAGCCCTCGGTGACGTTAGACCACACGAATGAACGTGGGCTTTCGAGTTCGTGGGGGGAACCCGATGGTAAAATGAATCTGGGCGCGGTGCACTGCTAACGTATAACCTTGCTGTATGTAATATATGTAAAGAAATCTGCAGTGCTATATCATTTCAGGTCATCTGCACACGGCGGGTAACATACAAATCTCCAAAACACTTGACCTTTTGTACAAGGAGAAGGAAATATTATTCAACGATCCTCGTAATGTTTCACCTGGAGCATAACAAACACCCTGAGGTTGGGGCACTATCCGAACAAACTTATACTGGTAACTGTTGCATTGAGGGAGAACCGATGACTTATGGAAGTCATAGGAGCAACGAATCTTGTGCAGGACCTCGAGACGGGACCAGCAATACATCACGGTACCAATAGCGGCATATGCGAAAGTTGAATATGTAGGTTTATAAATCAATGACCTTTAAAAGACACTAAACAGGGCGAACTCAGTGAGTCCTATATAAGGTCAGTAGCGAGTGTGTGTGGCGTATTGTATGACTCACCCCAGTCGTATGCAAAAGACTAAGGGAAAGGGGGAAAGGGAATGTTGAATGAAGGTAGCGACTCGTACGCAGAGACTTGGGGAAAGAAGGCAAACGAGAGCAGCGGATGTATCGTGTGAGATTACTATATGCACGAAGGTATACTAGCGAACATATGGAAAAGTTGTCAAGTCAGACTGAGTTGAAAGACAAAAGAAAAGGTAAATGGCCAGAATGCTTTCCATTCGTCATCCAGCTCAGCCCACCGTGACACCCGCCCGCCCGCACCGACCTATTATGAGCCACTGCACGACACGCATACCCCACACGCCGCGATAGTACGTGATCTGTTCCCGCTCGTCGACAGAACTCAGGGCGTGGTGAGGAGGATCAGGGAAAGCGATTTGGGTAACTTGAAGCCTGTGTGCAGTTCCTGGGAGGAGCAGGATGATGAGTTGGTGTTCTGTGTGGGTTGTAAGAAGGCTGCTATCGAAGAGCCGACAGGACGCGCCGAACCCCGCTCTCCTGATTCAATTCTTCGACTTTCGCATGCACTGAGTATTTGAAATCCTCCATGCGTCACATATGATCAGCTGCCTGTGATTCGAACATTTAGTGTAAATTTCAGGCAACGTCTGGCAGGATTGCATATGGATGCGTTCCTTGCAGCTGAAGCTTCAGGGCGCTACAATGAGCGCTTGCGGCCGCAAACTCCGTACCCCTGGCACCGACGTCTGCTTACATCAGCAATATTAACTTGACACTGGTTAAACATGATTGCGAGAACCTTGCTCTACCTTGCTGGCTTGCACGAAAGCTTTACTGAATCCGATCGAGGTACGAGTCTGGAAAAAGTTTACCCCCTTGCTGTTGCCAACTCGAACATGTTTGGTCAATTTCAAAGTGTAGTTTTAGTAGAAAAGCAATGCCTTGCTTCCTCCTTTCTCAGTCTTGCTTCCTTTCCCTGTCGAAAGTGAAGCGGGCATAGAGTCCTTATTCGCAGAAACCTTTCGTCATCAGCTTGCTCGGATCAGCCTTTGGCACATTCCAAAAATTACTTGTCTCATCCCCCGCTCAATCTATCGAGGATACCATCTGCTTGACGCAGAGCTACCATATACAACTACACAAGAAGTAACCCGCCTTTCATCTATTAATGGAACGGCGTTTGGCTGTAGACAGTGCAACCTCGGAGGAGTATTTGCGAATAGCATCCATTGCTGTTGCATTTTACGAGTAAGTTCGTTTTTTCTATCTTTTGTTGAGTTACGGTCCCGTACTTGTCACGATTCTGACTGATTGCGTTCAGTTATATTCTCACACTTCCCGCAGAATGGCGGTTTTACCGGAGCCAATCCTCAATTTTTCATATGAGGTGCGTATACACGGGCATTCGCGTACAACTGTTGACAAGCTCGATCTCTATCAGTCTTGCCTGCATCTTATTCATTCTCATACGGTATGTTTTTTCCCATTCTGTCGTATGATTTTTTGCGCTCACATTTAATGCAGCTACATTAGTATCGTGGTCATAGTACTCAGCAATTACGGATACTTCGCCACCAGTTTTACCCAACAAGCGTGTCAACGATACTATCTTGCGACGCCTGTCTTCAAAGGTCTGTATTATTTATGTTCACCCACCAGGACTCTATTGACCATACTGTAGTCATGCAAACCATGATTTCACAGGTCATCCTAGGTGTCAGGTATGTCCCGTCGAATTTTTCGTGGGTTACGAGCTGCACCGACTTAAATGCTGCGTAGGACATTCAATATTTCAAGGAGAAATAGGCGGATAGGAATTGCACTGTTGCTGCTATACATCTTCTCAGTTTCGGTAGGCTCCTACCACATAAATATAATATCCTTTCACTTATACGTTTTAGGTAGAGTGGTTCACCGATCTATTTCATCGAATCCGTAAGCCCTGGCCTATATTTTCCCCTTGGATTCGCATTGAACTTTAGAACCAACAGCTGTTGTTGTTGATGTACGTGAGTATTCCTCGTAACGAGATCTCACGCAAACAGCGTCCCCCCCTTTTTTTAGGGAAAGTAAGCGGTTACTTTACTAGTGTGTGCTGTTCGGATCCTCATGAACTGTAGCTGCACCCCAGTGAATACTGGCAAAACATTGTCAGCCTGGTTCTACTATCTCGTTGTGATGTTGTATGACATCGTGGTGTTGACGATCTCCACCACACATCTTCTGCGTTATAACCCTCTCAGCACCAGGTGCGCCATTTCTCTCCTTGGTCTCTAGGGTCGCTAAACCATTGTTTGTTGTCAGAATAGGACAGCTGGTACGGGTGTAAGTCCCTCACCACTGGCAGAGTCGATGCGCATTGCTCATCATACGTAGCCTGATCTATGACGGCATTGGATATTTCATCGTGCTGACAGGCAAGTACGCTCTCCTCGTGATGAGCACCCTCATAACATCCCTTCAGTGTCGAACGTATTGAACCTCATCCTTTATCATACGTCCGATGCTGAGACTCAGGTACGTAGGCTTTATTTCCGATACATCATGGAAACTCATGCGACTATATCTGCTCGCTCCTATCTTTAGTCGTCAGGGTAAGTTTCGCACTTCTTACGTCAAGGAAAATCAGACCGCTCAGAAGGCAACATTAGGGCATCAATAGGTTATGCTGTAACGTGGATCATGAGCCAACGGATTCTCATCAATGTACTACGTGCGCACCATTCCAGAACTCGACTGCCCTGCCTGTGCTGACGCTCTATTTTCATTCGTTCTGTTCCTCCCGCTCTGCTCACCTTGCTCCCGCAAAGAAATGACGGACCCAGATACCCGACCCTTGGAAAACGTGGTCCTCGCGCGTCCCACATTCTCTGCGCGGAAGAACGTGGTGTCCGGTCTCCGCTCACAGTTCGATACGAAAAGCCACTCTAAAAACTCTAAAAGCCCCATCGATGCAGAGTTCGCGCCTTCACAGGCTCGTGATGGGCATGACAACGACATGGAACTCGATATACGCGTATGCGTAGAGCGCTCGGTGAAGGTGGACTATATGGACGCTTCTGAACATTCGAATTCGTGGGGGAAATCGACGGTGAAATAAACCTGGAAGCACTGGTGCCTAACAAGCCATACATATACCCAGTATACCCATGTGCATTGCCAGTGGTACTGTTACAAGTGTCCGTGTTCACGGAGATCGGAAGTATTGGTGGAAACAAGAACTAAACAATGCAGTTTGAGCGGTGGAGGGGCTAGTGATACCTCCATATATATACCCATCGCGTTGGTACCAAGGTGTTGTCAACAGTCAGTTACAGCTATCTTCATATCGATAGACCAGAATTTGAAAAACTCACTTAGCCGCTTTTATTTGTTATTGGAGCGACACCAAACAGAGGCAGCGCTCATGCTAGCTACTTTTGTAAGTCGCTTGGGGAGTGCTAGTACAACGACTGCCGACCATCGTCATCATGCACCGAAACCATCAACATATACCAGAGGCTGCCAAACAGCAGTGGATTGTTGTATCCACACGCAGCATGATGTCGAAAGCCATAGCACAAGTAACAGGATGCAGCCATCGAACAGTCAATCGAGTGCTTCGGCTCTCGCAACTCACATGTGGCTCTGTTGTTCAAAGACCTCTGGAAAGCGGTCGTCCTCGTCTACTTACAGCACAGGATGTTGCAGTAAGTGAAAGCATGTAGTGTCTTGCACGGCGAGGGCTTCATTGCTTGACAATGAAGGTCACCTACAGTTGGTACTAGTAGTATAGTACTACCATCACCATGTGCAGCTGGTAGCAGATGTGCGCGCGCGCTGTCTGGTCACAACCTTTGTACCGCCAAACAAGCCCCACAAGTTACCGTTAATGCAAATGACTTACAAATTTAGCTAGCTTGAGCGCCTCTGTTTGATATCGCTCCAATAACAAATAAAAGCGGCCAAGTGAATTTTTCAAATTCTGGTCTATCGATATGAAGATAGCTGTAAAAATTTGTAACTAAGATTTTGTCAATGCGACTTTCAATTGAGAGGGGTGTGACTCTATCCTTCGGCCGGTGAGTAAACTATTGAAATAATTGTAGTATTATTACATAGGTATCTAAGATATCTAAGAGCTACAGAAACAGGAACTAAACAAAGCAGTTTGAGCACAGGGAGGGACGAACGACAGTGAACGCTACGAGATACAATAGGAAGGGAAATAAAAATAAAATACTACCGTTTCCGCAGACGACACATCCTTTAGCCGATACCTGAGTCTCTTCCCCACCTAGCTCAGCACTCAGCACCCACCCCAGAAAGACCCACTGGTTGACGCGCACTGTAAGGCTGAGGATGAGTTCGAGAGGGAATTGCGAACGAGACAACGTAGATACGAAGTACGTCGTAGACAGGGAAGATTGTTAGAGAAGTAGACTTTTCTTTGAGAGGTTTGGACAGCTTTGGACGTGCTATGAGCGGGGAAATCAGTGATCACCGTATGCGATAATTCTGCTATCAATATGAGTGTACATGAGCTATATATATACGTTTTCGAATGGCTTACTAGGCCATTAAGAGCATGTGGTGTAGGTAGTCAAGGCAAGGGGATCGTGGAATCAGAGCACAAGGTAAGATCGAAAAAAAATGAAATGAAAATGGATGTATCGGCGTGTCCACTGCGTGTTGTCCAAAAATTCCAGCGGCGGAAAGGTGGCTGGAATCTGGAGGGGTTAAAAATTTCAGCCATCTTCACCGTCAATCAAGTATCAGTCAGTCGTGAAAGTGTCGGAAATCTAGGGGTCTAATTCTTTTTACCCACCTTCAACACCATCAAGTATCAGTCAGCGATGACGATGTCGGAAACTTGACCCCTCGATTTCCTGTCGCGCTCGCCGCAGTCCTGATCTGCTAAACACTTATCTAAGTCCAAGAAAGGCAACCGACTATACATGCTAACGTCTAGATGCGCTAGGGGCCAGTGGTGGTACCATAAGGCGCTAGCGGAGTTTCAATCTATCTTGCTCTTATCCTGCATGTCGATTATCTGGCTTACCACCTTGACAGAACCACTGATTCATCCAGTACATATCTCAGCAGCTTTTGAACGAGCCTTTTGACGAGGTGAAAGCACAGATGGTACGTTTGCGCATTGTATATGGATGTTTTGCCTGATCTGCCTGCATGTATGCACATGGTACTGCCTCACATTCATTAGTAGCTGACTTCCTCAGTCAAGCTGCGCGAGAATTGTTGTACAAGCGTTCTGCAATTTACTCGGATGGCCCCGTTATTCGCGCCAATAAATTGTAAGTCTTGCCGGTTATCATTCAGCCAGTTCTTGATGATCAACCGACGAGGTAGATCTGGACTGGATTTCAATACTGTGCTCTTTCCGTATGGCGAGACTTTGCGACATCATTGCAAGATCTTCCATCAAGTCTTCAGAGCCGAAGCCTCTGCTCATACTACAAGATGTACTCTTGCCACGCGAATGAACTAGTCATCAATCTTTTGGATGTCATCAGTGACTTGCGGGAAACACCAGCGTTAGTACTCAATTCATTGGTTTTTGATGTCTGGTCCAGTTGACAATCAAACAACTGTGCAGATACACAGCATCCCTGATCATGGCCATGACATATGGACACACTTCTCACGAAAAGAGACTCATTCCTTGCCCGCACGAACGAACTCAATGATATTGGCCAACATATCATTTCTCCCGAGAGAGCTATCATGTTCATATCCTTTCCATTCCGTGAGTCCCTCAATGCTGTTGACAACATTGATTTTAACATTTAACATGTCAGTTACAGTTGAAAAGTTGCCGCTTCGGTGCTTTGGTGGAGCCTTTGCCCTGATGGGACACTGTAGAGAATTATCTCGGCAGCTTTTGAACAAGCCCTTTAACAAGGTGAAGGCACAGATGGTATGTTTGCATATTGTGAATAGACATTTTGCCTGATCTGCTTGCATGTAAACAAATGGTACTGCTTCACGTTCATTGGTCACGGATTTCCTCAGTCAAGTTGACAACAACACTGACGAAGACACAATGAAGGCAGTTGCATTGATGGGATACATAGGTAAGGGTTTTTCATCCGGACAGAATTCATCGCTTGATGTGAATCTTAATTAGCCGGTACAGACACAGTGAGTCATTACTTTGGGAGTCTCGATTGCTTCCTCCCTTACCTTCATGTCCTGCAGATTATATCCATATTGCAAACATTCCTGTTGGCTATGGTGCTCTACCTGGTGGCAGTGCAACGCAGGGCATAGGCGTATATACGAGTTGTATTACTTAATATTCAAAATATTCATTTATGCATATATTGCAAGCTCAATTGCCATTTTAAGTTGAGCAGTACAATATAATATTAATAATTGCAGCTGTGGTCGACCAGGCCTTCCAGACCCAAGATATCCACCATCAGATACTAATGGTCCAGAAGGTGTTGGTGAGCTGGTGGAAAAGCAGAACAACAGCCATCTCTCCACCGGAGGAAAACAGTGGCGGAAATTTGGCGGAAACATAAGGTCCAGATTGCTTTTCCATCACATTTCCTCCAGCGGAAATTTTAGACAACACGCAGTGCCACCAACTGCCACTTTGGGCCGTAGAGATATAGTGTGAAATCCATTTGTAACACCCGGCAACCAGGCGGATACGAGCTTGAATATAGATATGGTACATAAATAAATAATTATGCTGTAAAGCTCATATATCAGATCTTTATCAAAGGTTTTTTCTCACCTGGGCAACAGATTGGTTATAGCTCATATTCGGTCCGATTCAGGACTCGTCCATAGGTCTAAGTATCAAACCTATGGTATACCTATGAAAAAGCTCGCGTGAACATCCTGGGATAATCAACTCAAGGCTTGCTATCTTTCAGCATTTGTATTCTACACAAAATACACTCAGTTCTATGTACCTAAGCAGAGTGAAGGCAAATACATCATATAGAACTTGATTTTCACAAGAGCTGATTTGTGCAAAGTACATGTTACACTACAATAACTGCTAGATGGTAGAGACTGATTAGGACTTGGTGCAAAGACTTAGTGGAATTTGTGATGAGATGACTGGCCGGCTGTCATATATAAATTAACACCTCAGGAATACAAGCACTTATGGTCTAATGGTTTGCGCGTCTGAACGGTATGTGTTGGTTGCCAGCAAGCCCTTGAGTTCGAATCCGCCAAGTTACATTTTAGATTGTAGTGTAATTATTTTCTTCAGCCACACCACTGTTTCGTAGCTCTCACACAGCTTTAAACAAAACCTTTCACAGATATAGTGCGAAAACCATAGTATAAATATATCTCAGGGCTAGTCCACACCCCAACCATTTTAGGGCTCTACAATAGGTTTTCGGCAGTTGGCGGTGTATGGTCTACGTCTATGGTCTATTGCTCTAAGCTGCTCCAATGAAGACTGCATCATTTTCGAGCTCCGCGATCATCAAATTTTGTTTACCGCGCACACATCGTGATCTGACAGACGGTGCCCAAGGATGCCCCGGACAATCGATGAATATGTGTAGAAGTTCCGCGGAAGCGTTCTTTTATGAATCTGTTTCAAATATTCCGTCACAGCTGAATTAGAATCCAGAGCATCCTAGAATGACCAAGACCACACAGACCACTCCACTGTCACTTGCAGAAGACTGGGTTTCGGTAGAGTTGATAGCAGCCACGTGCGCAGTACAAAGCTCTGATTCCAAGACGCAGAGGCATGTTTGATAGTCAACTTGCAAGTCAGGGGGCCTTGCAACCATATATGTATGCCACACCATGCATATATATATGCAGACACATGGAAATTCGTACTGTGCATATGAATGATCTATCGCAACAATGATATTGATCCCCCACCGGGAGTTCAGCGCAGCGTTTCGCATTGATGTTCAGCGATTTCAAGGAGAGGCGATGCATCCTTGAGAATTATGAATACAAAATTCTACTAGCCATCTCAAATCCGAGGAACGTCGCCCCATTCGCAAATGGTGAACTAGTGAGCGATGAGTTAGTAAAACATTTTTGAGGAATAAAATACGTACCGAATTAAAGTGGGTCCCAGACCACGTGTGAATGCACTAATTCCCTCAGTCCTCCAAACCTTCCGCACACAATCCCGCGCCGAAGCATATTTTTGTCCAGTAGAAGGGGTAAACCCGTCAGTCTGCATTCTAGATTTGATCATGTCTATAGGGTATATGACTGCCCAAAGCTATCGCGGAATTAGCTCGATGTACATGCATGCGCACATGCTGCTGGGTAGAGGGTGGGGAACTCACGGCGTATCCAGCTGCCGCACCGTACAGAATGGGATTCATAGGGCTGATCTGGTCTCGTCGTATGCCCTTCTGGGTCATTTCGCGCTGTACAAGCTTTTCGTATACCAAGAAGTAGACGCCATAGCCTGTCGCTTCACGTAGGAAGGTGACACACTGTCCTTTGAATAGTCCGGCGATGCCGTGTTCTGAGGCAATTTTCTTCATCGCGTTAAATGGGCCTTTATATGTTGGGTTCGTATTCGACTGCGTTTGCAGACCTAAAGAAGAGGTTAAATGATGTATGCTAGTCATTCAAAAGGGACTCACGAATGCGAATATGTTCCACTGGACCCGATACGATACCATTAGCAAGCCCTGCCGCTACTCCAGCAATGACCAGCTGCCCTCCACCAAGCATCTTTCCTTCTTCTCCCCCTTCACCTCTAGCTAGATTCTGAGCCGTAAACACCCGCTTGGCATACTCGAGTACTCCAAATTGTATTGATACGCAGACACCAATTCCCAGCAATGGAGTCAACGTGCCCTAACAGAATGTGAGATAGAACAGCGTAGAGTGACAAGAGCAAAACCTTATAGAATGCAAGAGGCCCTTCGTTCTTCAAGATACCGCCAGCGCAATGTAGCATGCCGTTGTAAGTGCCCTTTGCCGAGGTTTGCATGCGCTGAGGGAGAGTCATAGTGGGTACGCAAGAATCCTTGCTCAGATCTTATAGCCACTCTCACCACTTTCACGATGTCGAAGGGTTGTCCGACAAGGACCTAACACGCGAACTGAGTCAACACGTAGCACTGCGGCTATTTCACACACACCTGAGCTATTCCTCCAGCCGTTCCAGCCGCCAGGTCCTTAATCGTGTTCGACATTTGCGTCTATCTATTCCTGAGGAAAATTGACCTAAAGAGCGAGTTTGAGAAGGTGGAACTTAAGCCTAAAACAACCTAGCTGGTAGTTACAATCGCGGAGTTTCACCTGAGCAAAAAGAGCACTTGCTGACTACTTACGGATGTATGTGAACTCGATTCGCACTCGCTAGCTCATTGCCACGACTACGATACGTAGACTCTAGACACACAGAATAGCAAGTGTGATCTTAGGCCCATAAGACGGATAGTTGATGATGAAGATTTGAGTCGGTTCCGGTCCAGTAAGTAATACCGGTCCGTACCGAGTCTACCGACCACTGCATCATCATAATCTTATAATAACTGTGATCACAGCTTCCATTAACCATCCTCATACTCAGTGCTCATGACTGAACCTAAATCCAACAATATTGTCGGGACAGCGAACTTGGCCACTGAGCACATTGGAGATGAGGAGGCAGATGAATGGATTGAAGAGGATGAAAATTATGACGACGATGAGTATGACGATGGAGAGGAAGAAGCAGAGGAAATTGCACGTCGGTTGAAGGAACAGTTATGGGCGGACATTAGCAAAGCGCAGGCAGACCGCGTAAATGTCACTACGACGACGTCAACTCCTAGTGCACCCCTACATGATGGTGTTCCGTCTGCGGTTTCTTCTTCAGTTCCGATCACACACCCGCTTCCCCAATCGTCTACGTCATCCAAGAAGGAAGAGGCCGCATTGAAGACGATGACGAACGTGCTGAACATAGCAGGAAAGGATCCTCTGGTTCACTCGACTCTGGCGTCTGCAGTCGTTCCTGGTGCAGGCAACAGCGTTCTGGAAATCCTCAATCACACCGTTGCCGCTGGGACAATTTCCAAAGACCTTGCAAAATCACTCAGCTTGACCCTTGTATCTCTGGCTCGCTCCGACGTTCTCTTTGCTGCACTGCGTCACTCTAATGCGCCTGCACTCCAGCTGGACAAAGGCAAGAGGAAACGCGACGAGACCGAAGAAGAACGGCAGGGAACGAGCCGCGAGCGTTTAAACGGCCAACTTTGCACATGGTCACTTGCAGAGCCAGATAGCAGAGTCAGTTCGCGCTGTTTCAGAAAACATCTTGCCTCCCTCCACATTCTAACGGTCCCCCCCACCAGATCCCTCGATCATATCCTCAATCCAGGTTACGTTACACCAAATATTTCTTTCCGCGGTTACCTCTTCTGCAAGGGGAGGACCTGAGACGAAACGCCTTACAGGGAGATCAGTGGACTCATTCAGGTGGTTGGAGTCCTGAGTGGTAGTCCCATTGTGCCCTACCGCGGGCCCCACCGAACGCCCCAATGCCAGATATTCAAACCCCCTGGCGGAGCGATGTATCCTCCCGCCCTATTGGATACCGCCAGGAGCTGGCCATCCACCCCGTCCCTTTAGTGACCTTGGCACCGCAGTATACTCCTGCCCTGGTGCCGGTTGCCGCAAGATTTTTCGCGCGGCTTTTTAACCTACGAGCGCACCAACAAGTGCACGCGGTACATAGGCCGTATCGTTGCACCGCATGTCCAGCCTCGTTTGCCCGGAAATCATGACTTGAAAGCGTCATGCAAAGCTACATGACAATGACGGGATACCAGTGCGCTGGCTGCTACAAGCTGTTCTCGCGGCGTGGACGCAATAAAGAGGCACAAAACAGCAGCGCAGCTCGTGGTGGCAAAGGGGAGGCATGCATCAACGCGGCAATCAAAGAAGTTGAACTGGATAAGGAGGGTGGGGAAGAGGCTCTGCGGAAGGTCGAAGGACACGGATGTGGCTGATATTGTGACGAACTCTGTGGCGTCCACAGCAAATTACGGAACGTTCGGTGATGATTGGGGCCCGGAGGAAGGGGAAATGGATGGCGACGTCATCGGCCATGCGCAAGGGGCTGTGCTTAGTCTCCACAAGACGTTGCAAGCTCATGTGTCCAGCGCGTTAGGAAAACAGCGGATCATAATGTCCCTCCTATGCATGTTGATCCGACTGGAGGTCAAGCGACCTTGGCTAGCGTCATCGCTAGGGCTCAGCTGCAGAATATGCCGGCTTCGCAAACTCAACAAGACAATTCTGCGATGGACGCTCTTAGCATGGCCGAACCGCCGTTTTTGACACCGGACGATGCTTCGAATAACGATTATATTGCTCCAACCACAGA